>SNQJ01S0111575.1:26336-55476 GCA_010110895.2 Picea sitchensis | reverse complement strand
AGTATCTTACAAAGCTAGTTCATAATAAAAATTCAAATATTAAGCTAATTAATTCATAATCAAAATTAAAATACTACCCACCTTAAAATAAGTACCTTTTGTTGAATAACTTTTCTTTATATAAAGAGATCCATAAATATATTTTTAAAATTTAATATGCATATTTTAAATACTATTCACTTTTTACAACAATAGTGTCTTTTGAAATAATTTTTCAATTACTAAAGTTATTAGAGCCATTTTTATTAATTTATAAATTTATTTTAGGTATAAATAAAACATAAACAATGTTAGAAATATAATTTATTCCACCATGTACACCAATATTATATGCATAGATTTAAGGTTGAAAATATCCAAATGGCACTTGAACTTAACCTAATTGTAGATTTAAGTCATCATAGGGTCCAACCACAAAGTCAATGATTGATTTTGTGGTTGTCCCTCAAATGAACCAAACCTACAATCGGGTTAAAAATGTCTGAATGGCACCTAAAATTAATATGATTATATATTCAAGTCATGAGAGGGTCCAACCAAAAATTCAATGAATGACTTTGTGGCTAGCCCTTAGATGACCCAAATTTACAATCAGGTTAAGGATGTCCTACCATGGAAGAGTAGATTTGTAATTTATAAAACATAAAACTTCATAAACAATACAACTAAAGGATTATTCATCTATGAAAACAATGTAGCATGATTTTGAGTCTTGAGTTGTTGAATAATATTAATGATCAGAAAGCAGGAAGAGGATTTCCCTAGAGTATGTTTTTATGAGAGTAGGAATATATATTGTTATGAGAGTAGGAAGATATGTTGTTATTGTTGAAGGTCTGTTTAATTGAAGAAGACTACTCCATACACACCTCAATAGAATGGAGTTGTAGAAAGGATGAATAGGACATTGATGGAAAGAGAAAGGAGTGTGCTTTCTGGTGCCAAGTTGGGACAGGAATCCTGGGAAAGGGTAATGGACATTGTATGTTACCTATTAAATTAATCACCCTCATCAACATTGGATGAAATGACTACACATGAGGTATGGAATGGTAATAAAACCTCTCTTACACATATTAGGTTTTTTGGTTGTGATGCTTATGTACATGTTCCAAAGGAAAATATGAGTAAGTTGGATAAGAAGGATAAAATGTGTATCTTTATTAGCTACAAAGATTGTGTGAAAGGTTATAATATTTAGGACAAAGAAGCTAAGAAGGTAGTATATAGTCAAGATGTGATATTTAGAGAAATCAAAGATGTTTCCAAACAATAATTCCTACTGATGTAGCCAATAAACTCGGATTGATTCACAAGATCAAAAAATCCATGCAAACACATGAGAGTGGAAAATAAATCTATTTTATTCCTTCCCCATCCTAACTATTATAATGGAAGCTTGACCCCTTATAAATACTATGTAATATTTCAAAAAAAAATAAAATTAGAAAACAAACTAATTTTAGGAAATCCTCGCATGACTCTAAAACTCACCAATAACTCAAAGCTACCTACACAGAAACTATTTTTCAACTCACTTTTCTTATTAGGCGCATAAACTAAGAGATAATTGATAATTAATAATTTAAAAAATCTCCTAAAAGACTAAAACGCCAATTTGAGGGCTTATATGAATTAATTTGGCCCCAGAAAAGTGTTGAAACAATGTCCTATCTAAAGGAGTATATCATCACGACAATGAAATCTTTGAGATCCAACTTCCTATAAAATTTCATCCTAAATGAATAACCAAGTAAAATTTATGACCCTCATAAATCCCTACATCATTCTCCTCTGGTTCAAACTACTTCCACTTAACAGGATCTAGGTTTAGTAGGCCCCCCTCTATAATCCATGTACTCTCTATTCGTGCTACGCCTTCCCATTGGGCATCAGTTGTATTGGCCTTATCAAGTATGAAGGGTCTTCTTATCTAAAATATGTGCAATCGTTTTCCTTTCTCTTGCTTAGAATTTCTTGTTGCCAATCCACCTCCACCTCACTTTCATCACCCAGATCATCCCCATGGAAGATATATAAGTCAGAAACATTAAAAAAAAGGGAAATATCAAGATCATCTAGTAAATCGACCTTATAAGCATTGTCGTTAATTTTCTTGAGAATATTGCAAGGACCAATTTTCTTATACTTCAATTTGTGGTAGGTTCCTCTAGGAAACCACTCTTTCCATAAACAAACCATGACCAAATAAACTTCATTGGATAGCTAGTATCATTGGTGAGCATCTTTAAAAAAAAAAGTGTTCATTACTAGCTTGTAGTTTTTGTATCAGCTATTGCTAAAACTATTGAATGTGCTCTGCAAATGCTTCCCCATCATCACTGATCATATCCCCAAGCAATAGCTGCACCAAATATAGGACACCCATATGATTTCTACTGTAAACAACCTAAAATGGAGATTTAGTTGTATATATATTCACTAAATTGTTGTAGGAAAATTATTCTCTCCAACAATGCTTTGTAACATTTTTCCCAAACTCTAATTTACTACCTCATTTTTCCCATCTATTTGGGGGTGATAAGCACTATTGAATTGTAATTTAGTCCCCATTTTATTCCATAAATTCCTCAAAAAAATGACCCAAGAATCAAGTATCTCTATCACAGGTAATAGTTGTTGGAACCCCATGAAATCTAACAATTTCTAAAAAAGAACAATTCTACCACCCTCGATGCATCACTAGTTTTCTTGCAAGAAATAAAATGAGCCATTTTAGAGAACCTATCAATAGCCATAAAATTATAATCATTACCTCGTTGTGTGTTTGGGAGCCCCAACACAGATTCCATGCTCATATTTATCCATGGTTTTGTGGGCACGGGTAATGGAATATACAACCCTATGCTATGTGAGTGTCCTCTAGCCATTTGACAAATCCTACACAATGCCACATGCTTAGTTATATCCTTTTTCATCTTTTCTAGTAATACTTATCTTTGATTAAGGCTAGCATATTATCCTCTCCAAAATGTCTTACCAAACCATTACTATGAATTTTTTCTCTGATACTATTTTCTCTCATAGAACCAATTGGAATCCATAGTTTTTTTCCTTTGAAGAGGTTTCCATATTGCATAAAATATTCACCCTGAATAAGATGCATGTTCCCAACGATTGGATTCTTTAACTGTTCCAAAATATTCCTAAAACCATTATCATATGCATAGAGATCCTTCAATGTAGAAAACCCTATTACTTGATTTTACGTGGTTGTCAAAAGAATAGTGTGCCGAATCAAAGCATATGTAACTTGATTCTATCATCCTGATTTGTGCTTTAGGACAAAAATGTAGCCTTGTAATAAAAAGACCCATTTTTCATGTCAATTGTTTAATTTCCTTTGGTTGTTTACATATTTTAATGCAATATGATCGGTAAATAATACAAACTCCTTCAACACTAAATAATTCCTCCAATGTCACAATGCTTTCACAATTGCATAAAATTCTACATCATATGTGGACTAGTTCTTTCTAACGTCATTCAAATTTTCACTAAAAAATTCAATTGGTATATCTGCTTGGCTAAGTACATCTCCAATGCCTACATGTGAAGCATAACAGTCTACCTCAAACACTTTATCAAAATCTGGTAATTCTAATATAGGTGCCTCAATTGCCTTCTTCATTAGAAACTTAAAATTTTCCTCAACTTCCTTGGTCCACATGAATGTCTTGTCTTTAGTGTAATCTGTTATGGGTGCTAAAATATTTCTAAAATTTCGAATAAAGTTTCAATAAAAGGTGGCCATCCCATGAAAAATTCTTACGTTTGTTATGCTCCTAGGACTAGGCCACTCCAAAATTGTTTTAACCTTTTCTGAACCCATCTTGAATCCTTCTGTTGAGGTGAAAAACCCATAAATACCAAAATTTCCTGCAGGAACCTACATTTATTTAGGTTTTCATAAAGTTGATGTTTTCTCAATGCATCCAATATAATTTTTAAATGTTGCAAGTGATCTTCTTTGTTGTTACTGAAAACTAGGATGTCATCAAAATAAATGACAAAAAACTTACCAATATAAGGTCGAAGCACAATATTCATCAACTGCATAAAAGTATTAGGTGCATTGGATAGAATGGATGGTATCACCATCCATTCATATAGTCCATCCATGGTATTGAAGGAAATTTTCCATTCATCCCCTTTGTGAATCTGGATCTGGTGGTATCCACTTCGTAAATCAATTTTACTAAAATATTTATCTCCAACTAGCACATCCATCATGTCATCTAATCATGGTAGAGGGAACCAATATTTGATGGAAATTTTATTGATTTCTTTGTTATCTATGCATATCCTCCATGTATTATCCTTTTTTGGGTTCAACAATGTCAATATAGCACCTGGACTCATGATTTCTCTTACCATGCCTTTCTTTTTAAGTTATGTCACTTGTCGATTGAGCTCTATGTGGTTGTATAAGAATCATCCTAAAGGTGGCCTGATTAGGTAAAGATGATTATGGGATTAGATAAATGTGATGTTGAATATCTCTCTTTGGTGGAAGACCATCAAGTAGTTCATTAGGGATACCATCAACATATTCTTCTAGTATCTTGGCCACTTCAATAGGGATTTTTATGTATTCCTTGCCTCATTTTTTCACTATTAATGCATAGAAAAAATATTTCCTTCTTTTCCTTAACAAACTCTATTTTGACAACATATACTTAACTTTCCCCTCATTCTTAAGGGGAAATAAGACAACTTTTGATCAATCCTCCCAAAAGGTATAGGTATTATTTTATCCATTATGCATGACCTTTTTTTCATATTGTCAAGGCCTCCCCAAAAACAGATGACATGCATCCATGAGAATGACATCACACCAAGATTCATCTTTATAAGTCTTACCGATGCAAAACTTGATCAAACATCATTTATTAATGGTGACTTCATTTCCTTTTGTGAACCATGCAATTCAGTAAGGAAGGGGATATGTTTCACAACATAATTTAAACTTATCTACCATATCTTTAGAAACCATATTCTCACAAATGCCACTATCAACAATAACTTGACACACATTTCCTTGAGAACTGCATCTAGTTAAAAAAATATTTGTTCCAAGCCAAGGATATTCATTGTCACTACTCTTCCTTTCCTCTTTTTTGAGACTCACCATTGACCTGTGTATCATGATATTCTCCCCGATATTGTGAGGGGATTCAGATTCATCTCTTTCTTCTTCATTCTTATCTTGGACCAAGTTTAAACTAGGTTTTTGTCCTTGCTTTGGCTCTTGGATGTTATAATTTTCGAATTCAAATGCTTGATGACCCTCTACACCAAACCTAAAAAACACATAAGGTCCTCCTATGCGACCACCATAACCTCTAACCCTATGAAACCCTATTCCTCGTGATTGATATAGGTTACCTTGTTGAGTATCTTATACTTTCTCAGTTCCTTGGGATGATTCACCTCCACCATAGTTAAAAGCACCCTGTTATTCAACTATGTACCCATCCTTTCTCCTCTACTCCTTTGAGATAATTTTTTGTTTTGTTTTTCCTCAACCTTTAATGATAATTGGTATTCCTCTTCCATGTTGTGAACCCTATGCATGCTCAGTTCATCATAAATAGAAACTTTTAAACATTTCACATACTTTGCATCCATTTTCTCATCAGTTTCTTGGTGATCCTCATGAATGGACAACTAATAAAACTTGTTTTAGAGTTCCTCCACGCTGGATAGGTTTTGCTTCAAGATCCAAAATCTATGAAAAAGGGTTTGGGCATAATCTAAAGGAAAAAAAATTTCTCGCAATTTCTTTTCCATCTTATTCTAGGTCCTAATTTTATCTTTTCCTTTTTTTGTTTTGTCTTTCTTCACATGATCCCACTAGATCATGGTGTGACCCTTCAACTTAGTGCATTCAAATTTCACCTTCTTTTCCTCTTTCATAGGCTTCCCTTAAGAAAAAAAAATCCATGGCATTTAGCCAATCTATTAACTCCTCTGGTTTAAGACTCCCTACATATATTGAAACTCCCATTTTGATCCCATCATTTCTCCCTTATACAACCCTAAGCATCCTTTCTTCAAAAGTCATGCACTCTAATTATTATTCTTCATGTTCTTTTTCATGCTATATATGTTGATGTACATCTCCTTGGTCTATCTTCTCATCAAACACTTATTTTTGTATTATTCTCTGACTAGCCAACATGTTTGTAAGGTTTTTTACTTTCCCGTGGAGTTTTTTTATATCTCCACACATTTGAGAAAGACCCGGTCTTCCTCTTCCTCTCCCATCCACATTACTTCTCTAATACCAAATGATGTATCCAATAAACTTTAATTCATTCATGAGATAAACTTAAAAAAACATGCAAAGACATGAACAAGTAAAATAAATCTCTCTTATTCTATCTCCATCCTAACTATTACAGAGGAAGTTCAACCCCTTATAATTACTATATGATATTTTTGAAAAGAACTAATTTTAGGAAATTCTCACATGACTGTAAAACTTACCAATAACTCAAAACTAACTAGAGAGACACTATTTATCAAGTCACTTTTCTGATTAGGTTCATAAACTAAGATATAACTGAAAATTTCATTAAAACACTAAAACCCCAATTTGAGGCCTTCTATGAAGGAATTTGGCCCCATAAAAGTGTCAAAATGATGTTTGATCTGAAGGATCAAATTGACATGGTAGTGAACTCTTTGAGATGCAACTCCTTGTAAACTTTCATCCCAAACAGATAACTGATTCAAAAGTTATGACTCTCGAAAATCCCTACATCACCTACGAAGGGAGGAACAACTAGAGAAAATAGAGTTTGAATTGAAGGGTACTAAATCAAACTCTACGAAAGAGCATGAATCAGAAGAAGAAAAATAGCCTCATAATCCAATTTTGAGGAGATCAACTCAGGAAAGAAGGAAACCATAAAGGTATACCCACCTGATTTCCATTCAAAATTTTCTTTGATTATTACTAACGATGATGTTAGAATTGTTAGGGATGCAGTGGATTCAGAGGATGGAAAATTATGGGAAAATTCCATGGATGAAGAAATGGAAGCATTAGACAAGAATCATTCTTAGGTCTAGTGGAGTTGTCGACCATAAGAAATCTCATTGGCAGCAAATGGGTGTTTAAGAAGAAGTTGAATGCAAAAAGAAATGGAGAAATAAAAAGGTTTGCTAGTAATAAAAGGCTATTCCTAGGTAAAGGGAACTGAATTTGGTGAATTTTTTTCTCGTGATGCTAAGTTAACCTCTATTATATTTATTTATCTATTGATGTTGCTTTTTATTTTGAAGTAGAATAGATGGATGTGAAGACAACATTCGTACATAAGGATCTGGAAGATGAAATCTCCATGAATCCATTTTTGCAATGAAGGGAAAGAAAGAGTTGGTATGCAAGATGAAAAATTCCTTGTATCAGTTAAATAAATCACCAAGGATGTGGTATAAAAAAAATTATACTTATATATTGTGACTTGGCTTCACAAGGAGAAAATTGAATCACTCTGTGTATTTAAAATTAGTAGATGATCATCTTGTTTATTTGGTCTTGTATGTGGATGATATGTTGTTGATAGGAAACGACAAGGAAATTATCCAGCATGTGAAAACTTAATTGTCCTCTAAATTTCACATGAAATATCTTGGTGCTGCAAAATTTTTTTTGGGCATGGAAATTAAAAGAAATTGGGCAAACAGGAAACTCTAGTTGAACTAGAGAAGATATGTTCATTCAATATTGCAGAAGCTTAATATGAAAGAATGTAAAGTTGTCAGGGTCCCTATTCATGTAGGTGTAAATTTATTCGCAGATCAGTGTCTAAAGAAAAAAGAAGAGGAATAGGACATGTCCCATGTTTTGTATGCTAGTGTCATTGGCATTTTGATGTATGCAATGTTTTTAGTATACTAGACATTGCACATGAAATGGGATTTTTGAGCAGGTGTATGTGAAAACTAGGGAAGGAGCATTGGGAAATAGTAAATAAATTTTCCTGGTACTTTCATGGCACTACTACTTATGTATTTTTCTACCAAGGAAGACCAGGATTGGACAGAGTGTTATACATACACGATCGCTTTGTTCGTGAAAATTGGGATGTAGATTTGGATTATAGAATATCTACAAGTGGGGATTTGTTTAACGTATTTGAAGAAGAAATCAATTGGATGAGAAAAAGACAGTTTGTATTGGCACTCTCATACAAGAAAGAAAGCAATATGGTTATAAGTATTGTGTTAAGGTATTGGGTTGGTATAGCAAGATATAAGGATAGAATGTGATAGTTAGAATGCAATATTCTTGGCGAGAAACCCAACTTATCATTCTAAGACAAACGATATCGGTTTTCAATATCATTTTTTCAAAGACATGTTTGAAGAGAAGAAGGTGTTGTTGGTTAAGGTGGACACTTTGAAGAGTCTTGCATATTCATTAACAAAGTCTATGAACGCTAAAAATTTTATTGGTGTAGATAATCAATGAGCATTTATGTCCTGGATTGTTGATCATGAAAGCATGTGACCCCTATATGAAAAAAAAAAAAAAAAGTGGTATAATGTTGGGTATGAGTTATATTCTTTACATGATTGGGTCCCACAATTTTGTTTTTGGGGGGGGTTTAATCGCCAAATTTATTGGGAAGTTTTTCACCTTTGGTAGCAGATGTTTTTCACCTTTTACGATTTAGTGGTTCACGAAATTTCATCCCATGTTTTTTTTATTCTAGTTAAGGAATTAAGGTTGGAACTAGGGATTTTTTTGATGCCATGGTATCCTATATAGTGCATTGCAAACAATGAATAAGAATTATCTCTAAACAAGTTGATCGTTTTCCTGATTTGGGTTTTCAAGATAAATCTTTGTGTATATATATTATTGCAATTGTTTTCTTTTATGTTTCTAAAAATTTGTGTGCGCATTACATTGTTGTAAAAGGTTTAAAACTTATAGTTTAGGTGTCTTTAAATAACATAGTGATATGTCATTCGGTGTGTAAAATTGTGGTAGGAAAGAATACATGTACAAATTACACACAGCTTCACCTTGTTGGAAACCCTTGTAATTCTTGTATGGAAACCCTTGTAATCCTTGTTGGAAACCCTTGTAATCCTTGTTTGTACCCTTTTGAGTAGATATTAGTGAATCTTAGGTGTTGTTATTACATATGGGGTGATATTATTACCTATACTCATGTTTGGATATTTCAAAGGTGAGGCGTTGACCTTTCATGAAATAGCATGCACCTTTTCAAAGTGGTCTTGACCATCAGATGCCATCATAAAAGAAGTTAAAAAGTGGAAAAACTCAATCATTTTCCATCAAAATTCTTCACCAAATTTGGTAGGAAATTTTCCCGAAGTTATTATTAAATATGACCATGCAAAACTTTTGTAAGGGGTTTTATCCCATTTTAAAAAGAACCAAATTATCATAATTTAAAAAAAAATGAGTGAGTTAGAGATATGAACTTTACCTTCCAGGAATAAAAATGCACTCACATAAAATGTTGATATTGTCTAGTTTTTAAATCACTCCATATTAAACCACTAAAAGCTATCATAAACCACGAAATGAATTTCATTTTTTTTTTTTGTATTTATTTATAACCATGAATCACAAAATTTTTGTAAGTTAATAAGTGCACAAAATCAACCTCTTTCCTACTATAAGTTATAGATCCACCTCATTAATGAGGATTTTTACCATGGAAGTTGGCCCTCAAAAAAATTTCCCCATTATAGGAAGTGGTTTGATTTTTTCACCTATTAAGTCACTCCCAAAAAATCATCTTTAGGAACATTTTTCTTGATTATAGTTCTCTAATGTAAAAATAATAGTATTAATATGCTTCATAGCCACCCAATGTGTCTACCTTGACTAATTCATGAACTATCTAAGTGCACTCACTACATTGAAAATATCATGTCTGGTGTTAACAAGATACACCAATGATCCTATCAGTTGTTGATCAAGTCTGAATTGGAAGAAGAATCACTCAGTTTATTCATATTCATCACCATCGGTGTGGTCATGGACTTACAGTCCAATATCCCAAATCTTCTCAAGATCTCAACTGTGTACTTCCTTTGACTCAGGAAGATCTCATCAGTTCTCTGCCACACCATCAACAACCTTATAGTACAGGTTGGTATCAACAACACTCTTACTGAAACCCAAACTCATCATGTATCCATCAATCCTCACATACTAGGCATGAGCACATGGGACTCCTTCCCACACATCACAAAACCATCTGGCTGGTTGATATACACCTCTTCCTCAATATCGCCATTGAGAAAAGTTTTCTTCATGTCCATCTGAATTAATATTCAACCCAAGACTAAAGCGAGTGCAATAATCATCTGAATAGGCATATATCGAGTAATAGGGGAAAAGTTCTCATATTCTATTCCCTCCACCTGAGAGAATCCTATGACCACAAGTATCTCTTTGTGCTTCTCGATGCTCCCATCAACTGCATGTTTTATCTTATAAATCCACTTGGAAGTCACCACAGAATTCCCTTTGGGTCTTAGAATAATATCCCACACATCATTCTTCATGATGGACTGATGCTCCTTTATCATGGCATCTCTCCATACTGGTTGACTAGATGCCTCATCATGTCAAGAAGGCTCAATGATTTGGCTCATAGTTGCACCATAGCTCGAGAATATCTGAGGTATATTACTTTCTTTGAAAGTACCATGAGGAGTGCATATCTCTGACGCAGGAGCATCGCCAACGTCAAGCGAGCATGGGGCAAGTGCAACACATTTTGAGCACATGATAAATTGCTTAAAAATTTTGAAGATTGGATGCGCCAAACTTAAATGTGATAGTTAAGGAGAGGCGTACTTATAAATTGTTAAAGGACCTTGAGCGATCCACTCTCATCCATAGTAGGTAGAAAGCATTTATGTTAGTAGGTAGCTTTAAATCCTCTGATTAGATAGTTTTAGGAGTGGAGGGAAAACAGATATAGACACCCTCATTGTGCATTGTAACATTAGCCTTAGCAGAAGAAGAGAGCATAGAAGGAGGAGCAGAGAGCCGTGTAGCAGAATCCATGTACACAAGTTCTGAATTAATACAAAGAAGATGTGATTCAGACTCATGGTGTTCATATCTTCTCTGTGTATGCATCTTAGAATATTATGCTCATGAATGTTTTTCTCTTTCTGTCATGCAATTGCTTTTATGTTATGTATGAATGATTTCTTGTTAAATGTTTGAAATCTGAGAGGAAAGGGAAGTGAAATGAGTTTCAATTGTTTCTCTGTCTGAGAAAGAGTTCCTACAAGGAGTGCAATTGAACTGCCCGCAAGGAGTGCGTTGACAGAAAGTTCATAGGTTCGTCTCTGAAAGCTCAGGAGAGATAGTGTTTGTTCTCATATTCACACAAGAGGTGCAGTCAGGCACATGAGTCGTGCAAGGAGTGTGCAGGCAAGGAAAATCTGAGAGTTTTGAACCTGAGCAAGGTGTTGAGAGATCGTTGTTGCAGTGTGTGCACAAGGTCGAAGAGTGATTAACACTTCAAGTGTTTGAAGGTTGCTGCAAGGAGTGCATGCAAGGGTCTTCTTTAAGACTCAAAGTTGTGAAAGAGCTCAGGAGGGATAAAACCTTTGAAACTATTGAAGGAAGCACAAGAAATGGATGTGTTTGAGTGATTAAAAGGCATCGGAGGTTTGTGGAATAAATGGATAAATCTAGGGAATAGTCCTTGGTTCACTTCGTAGAAATTAGCAAGGGGGGAAGAAACAGACGGTCAGAATCTTGTGTAGAGGATTAGCGAAATCCCTCCAGCCATCCGATCTGACAAAGGAGTGAGGAGGCTATGGCTGCATCTGAAGTTCAAGCTCAGGAGATCGTGAGCCATTGGATCCTCACCCAATTTCCCGTCATCCATCCGATATGACAAGAGTTGCACAGGGCTTAAACCCTCTCAAGCCGAGCGAAAGTCCCGAAGGTATCGGGATATTGAGGCATCGGATTTCAGGAAATCAGAAATTCCATGGACAAGAGGTCGGGAAAATCCATAGTGGAAACCTCGATACAAAACCCGAACCGTACATCGTTTGGGACACGTGGAAATAATCAAGAACCATCGACATATCAGAGATTTGAAGAGAAAGATTTCGAGACCCATTGAGTCGCGAAACAACGAAAGGATTTCAGTCGTGGATCCCAGGAAGGACGCGTGTCGTGTGATTATCAAAATCGGGGAATTGGTCATTGGGACTCACATAATTGGTTGTTTTGGCTTTGCAGTTGGTGAAGCTCGAGGTTTTCTCTGAACCATCCATCCATTTGGGATGCGTGTCAGAAAAATTCAAAGAAGTCAGGGTTCGACGTTTCACGGATCCTGAAGACAGGAAACCCTTGCATTTCGGAGTTGCGAAGTCTGAAATCCTGATGAGGAGAAAAGCTCCGTTGTGGGGCCTAGCTGACATCATCTCATCATAAAGAGGGATCGGGAATTTCCACAGTGAAAACTACGAAGCAGACGAGAACCATTCATCTTTGAGGACGCGTGGCAACAATCTCGACTTTTAGGGAAAGTCCCAAAAAAAGAGAAGTCATATTGGGAAATCGGGATTCACGTGATTGAGAGTCTCAAAGACAAGTGCATTTCAACGTTTAAAGTCATGAAGTCCCAAGGGAGATCCAGAGCTGTTGATTTAATAAATGATCATGGTCATTTATTGTGTTTTACGGTGGAAGGGCTTCCTAGTGATGTCATATCGGGATTCAGAGAATCGGGGATTTGGTGGACAAGAGGTCGCATACACTTCGACATCAGAAACCCCAAAATCACGAAATGTGGTAGGACCAAGGTCATATAAAAGGCGTTTGTGTGGACCACGAGCCTATCCCAGAGGGCTAACGAAAGTTAGAGCATATCGGGATAGCGAAGATTGGGAAATCGGGAAACAAGAGATTGTGACATCGGGATTTTGAAACCCCGAAACCCAATTTTCTATTCTTCTCATGAAGAGAACATTGATTGGGCATAAAGGCTATGAGGAACAGAAAAGACCCATGGGTCAACTTTAAAGGAGATTACAGTGGAGAATTGAAGGAGCCACTCCGGCTCAAGGTTAAGATTTGAACGATCCTTAAGACCGGGAGGTCAGCGCAGAGGCCTTTGCTGAGGTAGAGGGTGAAACTATGTCAGGTTTGGTATCAGATCATATAAAGGATTCTTTTATTTCTATAGCAGAGGAAAGGAGAGTTCATCATGCCACCAAGGAGAAGGGACAGGCAAACACCCTATCCACCAAAGGATAGAGAAATGTCGAGAAGAAGAGGTAGGCAGATGACTGATCTAGCCATGGAGAGAGAGATACGTGATCTACGAGCCAAACTTGAAGACATGGAGACAGCCCAATGATGCACAGTCAGTGCTGGGGATCTAAGTGATTCCAAAAGTGAAATAGAAGTTAAACATGAAGAAGAAGTTGTAGCCGAGGATGCAACAAACGAACGTTTGATCAGAGCTATTTCAAGAATGGGTGCAAGAGCGAAAATGGACATCCTAGTTTATGAAGGAAACCTAGATGCAAAGGATCTTCTAGACTGGATTAGTGCCCTGGACACATACTTTGAATATGAAGATGTCGAGGAAGACAAGAAGGTCAAGCATGCTATCACAAGATTGAAGGGACATGCAACATTGTGGTGGGATAAACTACAAGCTGACAGACGCTACAGATGCAAGAAGAAAATCAAGAGTTGGGATAGGATGATTGCAAAGATGAAGGAATAATTCATTCCCAGGGATTACCAGATTACTCTATTCAGGAGAATGTCAAACCTAAGACAGAAGTTGATGATAGTGAAAGAATACATTGAGGAATTCTACAAGTTGAACATCAAGGTAGGTCATCAAGAGAGCGATGATGAAAAGGTTGCTAGATACCTGAATGGTCTGAGATATGATATTCAGGATGAGATGAGCATGGTAACCATCCAAACGGTGGAATATGATTACTAGATGGCTCTGAAAATGGAAGAGAATCTGAGCCGAAAGCAGAGTCAAAGAGGCTGAGGCAGAAGTCAGCCCCGAGGCAGAAGTCAGCCCAGAGGCAAATCAGTTGCCTAGGATAAATATCAAAAGCCCAAGGAGGAATGGAAGAAACCTTAGACTCGAACTGAGAGAGGTGGAACCTCACAGAGAGGTAAACATACTGATCAGAGGGGAGATTATGCTGATAAAAACACTTTTCCTCGTACTAGAGGTAGAGGAAGAGGAAGAGGTGGAGTAATAACCTGATTCACATGTGGAAAGAATGGGCACAAGTCTTACAAGTGTCTAGACAAAAAGAAGGAAAGTGGAGAAGCTCACATCGCCAAAGCACAAAGGAGGGATGTTGAGGCAGAAGACACTAAAGGTGGAAGATCGCTGATGATGCAAAAAGTCCTTTTGACACCAAAGAAGGAGGTGAAGAATTCAGTCCAAAGGCCCAGACTTTTCAAGACTGCTTGCAAGACCAAGGACAAGGTATGCAAGGTCATCGTGGAAAGTGGTAGAATAGATAATCTCGTTTCTATAGAGATGGTAGAAAAGCTAGAGCTGGAGATGATTGATCATCCAAGCCCATACATAGTTTCATGGCTACAAAAAGGACATCAGGTAGATGGTAGAAAGTTAGAGCCGAGATGATTGATCATCCAAGCCCATACATAGTTTCATGGCTACAAAAGGACATCACGTAACTATCACTAAACAATGTTTAGCTGAATTTAAGATAGGAGGGATATAATGATAAGATATTGTGCGATGTCATTCATGGATGTTTGCCATCTATTGCTGGGTAGACCATGGAAATATGATAGAAATGTGATTCATGATGGGAGAATGAACACATACACCCTAGAGAAGAATGGGAGGACACACATGTTGCTTCCAATTAAGGATAAAAAGGTGAAGCCAGAAGTAAGTAACACTGTACTTCTCATGAGTGGGAAGGAAATCCTTAATGAGGTCAAGAAGAAGGAGGATCCACAGTTCATTGTGGTCAGGAAGCCAACGATTGTTTTGACCAACACAAGGATAGATGATCTACCAGAAGAGGTTCAGGAACTGTTGGGAGAGTTTGTTGACATAGTAGTGGACGAATTACCTCGTTCGTTGCCACTGATTAGAAGTGTGAGCCAGCATATTGATCTCATACCAGGAGCTAGTTTTCCAAATAAAGTAGTGTACATATTGATGCCGCAAGAGAACGAAGAGGTCAAAAGACAAGTCCAGGATTTTTTGGACAAATTGTTAGTTAGAGAAAGCTTGAGCCCATGTGTTATTCCGACAGTACTCAGTCCAAAGAAAGACGAAGGCTGGAGGATGTGTGCTGACTCGAGGGAGATAAACAAGATAACCATCAGATACAGATTTCCATTCCCCAGGATGGATGATTTGATGGATTTCTTGAGTGGAGCAAAGTATTTTTCAAAGATTTATTTGAAAAGTGGTTATCACCAGATTCGTATGAGAGAAGGTGATGAATGGAAAACAACCTTCAAGACTGATGAAGGGTTGTATGAATGGCTTGTTATGTCATTTGGCTTAACAAATGCGCCAAGTACCTTTATGAGGTTAATGAATGAAGTCCTGAAAGAATTTATCAGGAAATTTGTCATTGTGTATCTGGATGACATACTGATTTTCAGTAAAATAGTAGGAAGCATTTGGCTACAGTGATGCAGAAATTAAAGTAGGAGAAGTTGTTGATAAACATGAAGAAATCCTTTTTCATGAAGACAAAGCTCATTTACTTGGGATTTGTTATTTCTGTAGACAAATTAAGGATGGATCCAGATAAGGTGGAAGTGATCAAGAATTGGCCATCACTGAAAAACATATTTGAGGTGAGAAGTTTTCATGGATTAGCTAGTTTCTACCGCAAGTTCATGAGGAATTTAAGTGGAATTAGTGCAGCAATGATGGATATAGTGAATAAAAGACACAAATCTTTTCACTGGACAGAAGAGGTTGAAAAGAGTTTTAATCTTTTGAAGAGGAAGATTACGGAACAACCAATTCTGGTGTTGTCGGATTTCCAAAAGACATTTCAAGTGAAATGAGATGCAAGTGGATTTGCAATAGGGGCAGTCTTAAGTCAAGAAGACAGGCCGATAGAATATTTCAACGAGAAGCTGAATGAAGCAAAGGTGAAGTACTCCACATATGACAAGGAGTTCTATGCTATCATCCAGACATTGAAGAAATGGAGGCATTACTTAATTCCCAAAGAGTTTGTCTTATACAGTGACAATCATGCATTGCAGTTTATGACTCAACAAGAAATTTTGAATCAGAGACATGTTAAATGGGTTGAATATATGCAAAATTTCACTTTTGTGATTAAACATATTTCTGGTACTGCTAACAAAGTTGTTGATGCTTTGACTAGGAAGTGTTTGTTGTTGCAGGAGTTCAAGGTCAAAACATTGGGTTTTGATTATCTCAGGGACATGTACACAGGTGATCCAGATTTTAAAGAGGCCTATGAAGCAACTGAGAATCTAGTTCTCAGAGATAAAAGAAAATGGACAGAATACATGATCCAGGAAGGATTGTTGTTTAAGGGAAATCAACTTTGTATTCCAAAATGTTTCATGAGGGAGAATCTGCTGAAGTAAAAACACAGTGGAGGATTGGACGAACACTTTGATCATGACAAGACATTTGCAAAGGTGAATGAGTCATATTTTTGGCTGGGAAAGTGAGCAGACATCAAGAGATTCATGGACAGATGCAAGATTTGCTAGCATTCGAAGGGAAGGAAGCAGAATGTGGGGTTTTATCAACCATTTCCCATACCAAAGAGGTCGTGGGATGAAATCAACATGGATTTCATATTGGGGTTGCCAAGAACACAAAGAGGTTTTGACTCAATCTTTGTGGTGGTGGATATATTTTCCAAAATGGCACACTTCTTTCCATGTCAGAAAACCAGTGACGCAACTCACACTACGAATCTGTTTTTCAAAGAAGTCATTTGACTTCATGGCTTATCAAGGAGTATAGTTTCAGATCGAGACACTAGGTTCATAGAGAACTTTTGGAGGACCTTATGGAAGAATTTGGGTACTAACTTGTCTTTTAGTTTGTCTTATCATCCTCAGACGGATGGATAGATAGAAGTGGTGAACAAAAATATGGGAGACTTGCTGAGAAGCTTGGTGAAAGAACACCACAGCCAGTGGGACAACATATTACCACAGGCAGAATTTGCTTATATCGACTCAGTTAATAGAAACACATGGAAAAGTCCATTTAATATTGTCTATGGCATACAACTGAGGGGAATTTCTGAATTGAGAGATTCAGAACAGAATGCGACTAGGAGTGCTAGTGCAGAATATTTCACAGAAGCAATGAAGGAACTTCATAGCCAGGTGAAGGATCGTTTATAGAATTCAAGCCAAGAGTATAAGCGTAGAGAAGATCAACACAGGAGACAACTTCAGTTTGGGGTTGGTGATTTGATTCTGGCAGATTTACAAAAGGAAAGGTTCCCAAGAGGGACATATAATAAACTGAATATGAAGAAAATCAGACCATGTAGGGTCTTGAAGAAATTTGGGGCAAATGCTTATGATATTGAACTACTCGATGGGATCATAATTTCTCTGATATTCAATGTCTTAGATTTGTACCCATACAAAGCTGAGGAAGTAGGAATGAACGATGAATAGTTAGAGGTTCAGTGGCAAAATAAGATGCTAGTTGCAGAAAAACCACAAATAGAAAGCATACTAGACAAAATAATTGGCAAAGAGACCAGAAGAAAACAATACCTTGAATACTTGGTCAAATGGAAAGGACATCCAGTTGAATATGCCAACTAGGAGAATGAAACAGAGATTCAGAAGCATGGACAAACCGTGCGAGAGCTCATGGACAGGAGCCCATGAAAATTTTCAAGTGAGGGAGTATGATGCAGGAGCATCGCCAACGTCAAGCGAGTGTGGGGCAAGCGCAACACATTTTGAGTACATGATAAATTGTTTAAAACTTTTGAAGATTGGATATGCCAAACTTAGATGTGATAGTTAAGGAGAGGTGTACTTATATATTGTAAAAGGACCTTGAGTGATCCGCTCTAATCCATAGTAGGTAGAAATAATTTATGTTAGTAGGTAGCTTTAAATCCTTTGATTAGATAGTTTTAGGAGTGGATGGAAAATGGATATAGACACCCTCATTGTGCATTGTAACATTAACCTTAGCAGAAGAAGAGAGCATAGAAGGAGGAGCAGAGAGATGTGTAGCAGACTCCATGTACAAAAGTTTTGAATTAATACAAAGAAGCTGTGATTTAGACTCATGGTGTTCATATCTTCTTTGTGTATGCATCTTAGAATATTATGCTCATGAATGTTTTTCTGTTTCTGTGATGCAATTGATTTTATGCTATGTATGAAGGATTTCTTGTTAAATGTTTGAAATCTAAGAGGAAAGGGAAGTGAAATGAGTTTCAATTGTTTCTTTGTCTGAGCAAGAGTTTCTGCAAGGAGTGCAGTTGAACTGTCTGCAAGGAGTGCGTTGACAGAAAGTTCAAAGGTTCATCTCTGAAAGCTCAGGAGAGATAGCGTTTGTTCTCATATTCACACAAGAGGTGCAGTCAGGCACAAGAGTCGTACAAGGAGTGTGTAGGTGAGGAAAATCTTAGAGTTTCAAACCTGAGCAAGGTGTTGAGATACCATTGTTGCAGTGCATGCACAAGGTCAAAGAGCGATTAACACTTCAAGTGTTTGAAGTTTGTCGCAAGGAGTGTGTGCAAGGGTCTTCTTTAAGACTCAAAGTTGTGAAAGAGCTCAGGAGGGATAAAACCTTTGAACCTATTGAAGGAAACACAAGAAATGGATGTGTTTGAGTGATTAAAAGGAATCAGAGGTTTGTGGTACAAGTGGATAAATTTGGGGAAGATTCCTTGGTTCACTTCATATAAATTAGCAAGGGGGGAAGAAACAGATGGTCAAAATCTTGTGTAGAGGATTAGCGAAATCCCGCCAGGTGTCCGATCTGACAAAGGAGTGAGGAGGCTACGGTTGCATCTGGATTTCAATCTTAGGAGATCGTGAGACATTGGATCCTCACCCAATTTCCCATCATCCATCCAATCTGACAGGAGTTGCACAGGGATTAAACCCTCTCAGGCTGAGCGAAAGTACCGAAGGTATCGGGATATCGAGGCATCAGAGTTCGGGAAATCGGAAATCCTGTGGACAAGAGTTTGGGAAAATACATATTGGAAACCCTGACACAAAACCCAAACCATCCATCAGTTGGGACATGTGGCATGAATCAAGAACCATTGACATATCGGAGATTTGAAGAGAAAGAGTCCGAGACCCTTTGAGTCGTGAAACAACAAAAGGATTTCAGCCATGGATCCCAGGAAGGATGCGTGTCACATAAGTGGTTGTTTTGGATTTGCAGTTGGTGAAGCCCGAGGTTTGATCTGAACCATCCATCCATTTGGGACACTTGTCGGAAAAATCCGAAGAAGTCGGGGTTCGGCGTTTCGCGGATCCTGAAGACAGGAAACCCTTGGATTTCAGAATTGTGAAGTCCAAAATCCTGATGAGGAGGAAATATTTGTTGTGGGGCCCAACTTACGTCATCTCGTCATAATAAGGTATCGGGAATTTCCACAGTGAAAAATCCGAAGAAGACAAGAATCGTCCATCTTTGAGGACGTGTGGCAATAATATCGACTTTCGGGGAAAGTCCCGAAAAAAGAGAAGTCATATCGGGAAATCAGGATTCGAGAGATCAAGAGTCTCGAAGACAAGGGCATTTCCACATTTAAAATCATGAAGTTCTAAGGGAGATCTGGAGTCGTTGATTTAGTAAACGATCATAGCCATTGATTGTGTTTTACAGTGGAATGGATTCCTAGTGACATCATATCGGGATTCAGAGAATCGGAGATCCGGGGGACAAGAGGTGGCATACACTTCAACATCAGAAACCCCAAAATCCTAAAAGGTGGTAGGATTGAGGTCATATGAAAGGATGTCGTGTGGACCACGAGCCTAGCCCAGAGGGCTAACAAAAGTTAGAGCATATCAGGATAGCGGAGATCAGGAAATCGGGAAACAAGAGGTTGTGACATTGGGATTTCGAAACCTCGAAACTCGATTTTCTATTCTTCTGTCATCAAGAGAACAATGATCAGGCCTAGAGGCTACGAGGAATAGAAAATACATGTGGGTCAACTTTAAAGGAGATTCTATTGGAGAATCGAAGGAGCCACTCCGGCTCAAGGTTAAGATTAGAACGATCCTTAAGACCGGAAGGTCAGCGCAGAGGCCTTTGCTGAGGCAGAGGGTGTGGCTGCAGCAATCTCTCTACCTCTTATGGATTTTGAATGAGCTCAGGCATGCTTCTTTTGGCCTACTAGAATATCTTTAGGAACATCAATAGAATTTAATAGATCAACTAGATCAACAGGCTCAACTATATTCATCGACTCAACTGGATCCCTATGAACTACTAAAGGGTGAGGGGCAGAATACACCATCTCCTCATGTGTCTCACTTAATTTGTCTTTGGCCTGGGATGTAGATTTGATATCCCTTCAATGATTCACAGTACCCAACAATTGTACCCTACCTAAATGAGAGGTATAACTTTGTCCTTTTCACCTTGGGTATGTGAATCTAACCAGGACACCCAAATATCCTGAAATGTCCAACCTATAATTGTAACCAACCTGTCATAGTCATTTCCACTGTCTCATCCATGAGACCAATTCCAGTCAAGGAATAAAATGTCACAGGCCCACACAAATATGAATGCACAAATTCCAAGATCCCCTTGGATATGTTGTCACTACTCGAAAAATATCCCTTGGCATTCATACCAAGACAACAACCTATGAAAATACCATCATGCTCAACACGGAGCTATGGAAGCCCCGTAACCATATTCCCTATAAATGGAAGAGATCTATAATGAAAATCAATAAGTATCTTATTCCATAACTATTATAACCCTAAATTGCACCGTACATGCATACCTAGCATTAGGCCATATTACTTGCCATTTTTGCCAAGCCATCACTGAACAAATCTTCTTAAAAACACTATTTTTGAAGATGCACCTACCCTACACCACTATTTCCCACGTATGTATGCTAGTTTCACCACTAATGCCCATTTACATATGCTAGATGCACCATTACATCCCGCGTATGCCCCCAAAAGTTGCAAAAAATAAAAAGTTACAAGGAATTCATTGAGATTATCGGCTATTGGGTGGCTTCCCAACCAATTTACCACCTATAGCCCATAACCCAACTGAATAACCATCCTTTTGTCATATTAAAGGAGTTGTTGGGGTCTCAATCCAAGGAGAAACATAAAAATAGTGAAACTCTTCCCATTTCACTTTCCCCACTTGCCCGAAGAATTTGTAGCCACATTGTGAGTTTTGAGTGGAAATTCCCTATTCATGCCTTTTTCCTCATTCATAAGCCTATGGCCATTCTCTAGAGAGAATTGTGAGAGGAAAAGGATATGTGGAAGCAGTTGGAGCTTGGATAAGAGGAGCCCAGGACCGGGTTCGAGGAGCAATCGTCGATATCATTTTGTAAGTAACTTTGTGAGATTGATATAAAGAAGTACTTTTTTTGTCTCACAATATGATGTGTTCAATGTTTATGTTTGATTTACATTTTATTATGACATATAACCCTCTAATTCATATATAAAATGCATGTTCATAGTTTCTTGTTTGTCTTTTGGTGAATGCAGGTTGGCCTTGGGAGGAGACTTGCAGTCGAGAAGTGACCGAACGCAAAAGGATGGACACCAGACACAATGTTTAAGGTACAGTTACCGGTTCCTTATACTTTGAATTTTATGCATGAATGTGGGGTATTTTCAGGGTAGTGGTTAAAATTAGGAGACTTTAGACAGTTAGCTATGCCTACACTTTGGAACCCTAGTGTAGTCCATAGGGGGGTTTTCCCACTATAGCGGAATTGGTGACCATATTGGGGTTCCTCTAGGGATTTTAGGGGATATTCTTTTGGGTGTTTTAATTGGTTTAATTGCCTCTTTGAGTTATTTGTAAGTTACTAAGTCTTTAAGGGATTCTAGTCTTCCATACCAGTACTCCCTGCCTTGTCTGCCTGACTGTAAATTTTTTTTTTTTTGAGAAGTTATAGAGGTGTATGCGGCCTACAGTGGGTCTGCCCATGTACATACGTGCCCAACCTTTGGAAATCCCACGTACATACACATGTTTCTTAAGTGTCAGTATCGTACATGTGCTAGGAAGCATTTTTAACAAGAGGCAACCATCCTCTTCCTTAATTGAAGTCTAACTTCTTAGGGGTTTCTTGATGTAGTATTTGTCTCTGTAGTTACAGTCTTTAATCCTAGGTTTGACATTCGTTTCTTCATCTTTAAATATTTCTTGTGCTTTTGTTGAAAGGTTTTTTTGACGAGTCTATGAGTCTTGTCTGTTTAGCTTCTATGGTTTTTTCAGTGACTCCCTGCGATCCCTAGTAGACCAGAAGTTAGTTTCTTGGGTCTTGTCTTGTCTTCATTTTTCCCTTTTTCTTGCTTTAGAAGAAAATAAAAGGAATTCGTTTTCAATTTTTATATTTTGAAGCATAAACAAAAAATAAATAAAAAATCATTTCTTGTTTGGTTAAGTAGTTAGGTTAGTTGTCTTTAGTTGTCAGGAAGAAGAGTGCTTTTTTAATTTCTTTACTAAATACTTAGGAATTTAAGTAGCTCATAGTCAAGCGAAATTCATCTTTAGGTTTTTCTTTTAAAAGATCTTAGAAAGAAATTTAGTTAGAAAAGTTGGTTAAAGAGTTTACAATTTTCAAATCTTTGTTTGCTGAAAAAGAAGAAATTTTGTTTCTAGCATTTTTTTCTTCTCGTTTGTCTCTTTAAAAACACCACCGGTTTCATTTATGTTCCTTTGACTTAATATAAACCACTTACAATTAACGTAGAATTAAAATTAATCAGACTTTGATGTTTGTAGGGTCCATCAACTAGATTAGGCTTGAACCTTGATTTAGGTTGGAGAGGAAACTCTTCAAGGCTATAAAAAAAACATATGAGTTTGTGTTAGGGAGTGAAAGAGTCCAATAACATGGAAATTATCTAGGACCCCCCTATAACATAGGGGTTAAACTCGAGGTCATGTGCGGAAAGGTATTAGAGATAACCCCTCCAAAGTCATACCAAACGTAGTGGGGAATGCATACATAGGACTTGTCTTGGGATTTATTTGATTGCATTTTCCACAGAGCTTCGTGGGTCCTGAATCCATTTAAGTTCCTGAGTCATATTCCTAAACACTTTCTTTAGATACCCTTGATAGGTTTCAGGATTGATACCTTGTTCATTCTGGTCCACCCCACTATCGATTGTACCCACCGGGTAATTGTTCACAAGCTAGAAACCTCTTTGAATTTACTTTAGGGATTTACAAAGGTGACTACGTGGGTATACCATGGTACGTAGGGTAGAAATAGGACCACACTTTGCAAAGTATACTTGGAGGGTGCTTCCATGTTCAAGTTTCACTTTCACCGGTAAGTTTCTCTAGTGTTGGCTAGTGTAACTATTCTTCCAACTAGTAATAGTGGTTTTCTTTCTACATCTCATAGGAAATTTTTATAGTGTGTGTTGGATATTCAATGTTAGAAATCCCTAGTGTGTCATTGATTTTCTCACAGTGAAAGATCAATATGTCCGTCGGTTGCGAAGGATTTTGAGCCTACCACCAGTTAATTTAGAGCCACTACCGCCACCACAAAGGTGAAGACTTGACAAGGAAGGGTCATTTCAGGCAACTGGGCCACAAGAAGCTATCATTGACCAAAATCCTAGAGGAGAAATTTCAACGCTAGAGGAAGTGACTATTTCTGATCTAGGAGAAGAACCCCTTGGTCCATATAATCCTCTCATCATTGAATTGTCAGTGCCACTTTTGATATAGATTTCCCCCTCAAGGGTAACACATCACGAGTGCCAGTTAGTCTTGCAAGAAGTGATGGAATAAAATGTTTCTACTTCCTCAGGGAGTTCTCACACTCCCTCTATGAATATCACAACTGGGGGTGTTCATCCTTCTGACTCACCTTCGTAGGTCTGAGACACCATGGTCTTGATTGCCTCTACCTCGGGTAGTGGTCATATTCTGTCTATGGCGATGATCACTACACCGTTCATGCAGAGTGCGACGGGTCCTCCGTTCACATACATAATGCCTGGTTATGATTTGAACTTAGTCCTCACCTACTCCACCCTACAAACCTTGGGTTTAGGGGAAGAGATATCTAACACTCCTATGCAAGGTTCCATGGGGGAAACCATAGTCCCTATAATGCTTTCCATTATGGTGGAGTTCATATAACTCCATTGTCCCCCTCGCTTGGTGGTGCTTCTCAGCAGCCCGCCTGGCCGAACTTGAACTACAACTTGTTTAGAGAAGGTAGTTAACGACCTTCTTCCAATACCACACTGGTGGGTTCTTTCTCATTCTCTTTGGTCGACGTGTTTGGAAACAATGCATTCTCTTCAGCTACCGTCTCAACTGGGGGAAACCCAGGTTTTGTATCACAAAATATTGCACATGGTATTATTCTTGCACATGGGGGAAGCACTTCTCAAGGACCTTGGAATGTGTGGCAAGGAGTAGTCCCCTTGTCTAGGATGTCAACTGGGGGCAACCTCTTCCATGGTCAATGAAACCCCCGACAAGGCTCAATACTTATTTTTTTCAATCGAAAGGGGGAAAACCTTTCTAGAACCTTTAGAAAAGAATGTCAAGAGAAATCCCTTCCCATACCTCAACATCCTACTACAAGAGTCAACCAATGATGTCTCAACTAGCGGAGTATCTGAGTGTTCGCCTAGGCCATGGTTTTTACCAAAACTCATGCCAATATCCTAACTTTTCATGGCAACCTCGTGCCATTCAAATCCTAACTCCTTCCCTCCTGTACATACTCAACAACCTAAACTACCATTTCTGGCGACTTTGTATTTTCCATACTTGTCAATATTATTGAACGACCCAATCTATCATGATTTGCGTTGGCCTCCCATGCCGACCAAGTTGCCCTCAGACATTCTGAAGTTTGAAGTCAAGCCTAACGAAGATACATGTGATCACATGACTACGTTTCACTTATGGTTCTCGTCCAACTCTTTGAGAGGCGACTCCATCCAGTTGCGTCTCTTTCAACGCACTCTTATCGAGAGTGCTACAGGATGGTACATCGAGCATGACCACTCAAGATACTCTACTTTTGGAGAATTGGCAATGGTTTTCCTAAACCATTTTCAATTACCTATGAGATACGATGTCGACATTGAATTGCTAGCCAACTTTGAGAAGACGAAGGTTGTCCATATCTCTGATCACATCCGATAATGGCGACTCCAAAAGAGTTTGATTAAAGTACCAGTTCAACTAGCATTCCTATTGGAGTGGTTCCTTAAGTCTTTGGTACCCCAGTTATCCAAAGAAGTTTCTACGTCGGGGGTATTTTCAAAGGAAGAGGTGATAATGAGAGCTAAACAACTAGAGATGATTTACTCTTAGTCTATTTTATTTATGAATTTGTTCCAGATGCACCATGGTTTGTTCTTGACAATAACAGACATAAGTCTGGAGCACATGCTGATGGAATTGTTGGTTCATCACAAGAAAAACCCAATGATCCATTGTCAAACCAATTGCAACAATTGTCGATAGAACAGACAGTGGCCAACCCAACTCCTAGTTCGACTAATCCCCCTATTCAGATGTCAGATGTACACAATGTCCAATCGACGAACCCAAAGGTCAACCAACAACCTGAAGGGAAGAAAAAAAAACAAAAGAAGGGTACAGGGGATAAGAAACCTACCAATAATGATGGCGGGGGAAACACACAGAGAAATAAGTCGAAGTATCTGTTAAATCATTGCATGGAAGACCACTTGACCCACACGTGCCCTCAGCTTGTGGAGGCCCATAAGTTATTGGAGCAACAATGACCTCTTGTGTTAGCGAACCCATTTCCACATGGGAAAATATTGACTCAATCCTCTTCGAGCGTGGATGGGGGAGGTCAGGGACCCCCTCCATCTTCTAGTAACCGATCAGTCACGAATGTGTATATGATGAAGGGAAATGCTCACATAGCTACTAGGGAACATGATTATGGAATGACAAGTACTACTGAAAAGGGTAAAGAGGCTGAAAGCCTGTCTATTCCTCTCAATATTGAGAGAATGATGGGAGAAACATTGACCTACATCTTGAAAGGGGCATTCAAAAAGGATTTTCATAATTCAAATGCGAGGGCCACCCAGAATTACTCTGCGGTGGAGGATTTGTCTATAACCCCTTGTGCGATGTCTGCTTTGGAGGTCCTCTAGAGCTGCCCTTCATAGAGGAAGGCTTTGCTATCTGCCTTAAGATCCGTTGAGACATGTAATCTGAGAAATATCATGCTTGATACAACTAACTTAAAGCCTTGTCTCCCATACCATGTTGTGTTTCAGATAGTAGTGGCTCACCCCACAAAATCTTTTACTCAGAATATTTTTCATACCATGGTTGATGAGGGAACCTTGACATGCATGATGTCGTTGGTGTGTTGGAAGGCCATTGGCCAACCCATTTTGTCTCCTTCACCTAATATTCTTACGGCTTTCGATGCTCATTCTTTCAGACCACATGGAATCATCCCTTCTTTCCCTGTGCAGTTAGGAGGGAAGACCATGTGTGTCGAATTTGAAGTGGTCAATGTGCCTCTCGACTACAACCTACTATTAGGAAGGAGTTGGACATATTCCATGCATGCAGTGGTTACCATATTTTTTTGGGTCTTGTTGTTTCCACACAAGGGTTGAATCATGACCATTGATCAAYTGKCCTTCTCCAGGTCTGACCCTTCATCGGGGGCATCTRCGGTCCTGATTATTAATAACTTACAACCCGACATCATCGATATCGGGGTAGGYTTTTACCCATKTCTTATGGGTAMTTTYGATTACCCACCTCCTTCTGGTGATGTCAAGATGATATTGGTTGTCCCCGACCAACCTAAGGCTGAAATATTTTCAGTATCATCGTTYTGCATGACTTACTTTAATGATATGTGGATTATTCCTTCCCCTCAGCTATGATGGAAGGGACAAGGCATCACGACATGTCCATGACCTTGTCTGCAATAGAGGTTGTGTACTCTATTGTCCAACAAGCTTCAACCGAACCTAATCTGACTCCTACACAGGAGTCAGATCTAGTTCTCGAGCCCCCCTGAGCTCAAGGTTCCTCTACCACTATATATTCTTTAGACTTGGTCTTTCCCTCTGACAAGGTGATTTTAGAGACATTGACTGGTCCAGACAAACCCTGGGTTGATCTCCATCATAGATATTATTTTCTCCTAGAGTTAAGAAGAATAGAGGTAGGAGAATTCGTGTTGACTATGACTGGAGATAGGTCTTTTCCTATTTATCATCTGGTTACACACATAGTTTATGCCAAGGGTAATATGGAAACCATCACTAAAATGATACCTATCAACATATCCAGAACCACTGGCATCGTAGAGAATGTCTTTTTCGAAGAGGACTTCTCCCCAAAGGAGATTCATATCTATACAGATTTATTTAAATAATTATGCGATGTTTTTGCCTAGTCTTACGAGGAAATGCCAGCCATTGATCCAAGAATCGTCGAACATGAAATCATGAATTATCTTGACGCCAAGTTGGTCTGGCAGAAAATTCATCCGGTTAATCCTTAGAAAGGAGAAACTATTAAGGTTGAAGTAGAGAAAATACTCAAATTTGGTTTCATCTACCCCGTTTAGTTGACTCAATGGGTGTCAAATCCTCTTCTGGTCAACAAAAAGAAGGGAACGATTCATGTATGTACAAACTTCTGTGATTTGAGTAAGGCATTTCCAAAGGATAATTTCCCCACCCCATTCATTAACCATATCGTTGATGAATGCACAGGCTGTGAGGTATTTTCTTTCATGGATGGTTTTTTTGGATACAATCAGATCCACATTAACCTCGAAGACCAGCATAAAGCAACTTTTATTTGTCCTTGGGGTAAATTTTCTTATCAAAAGAGCATCTCGATGAGAAATGACATGATGCAGCCTTGGATAATGAGGCTCACAAGAAAAGAGTCAAGTCCCAGTATGATCAGTTCATTCATCCTCATATTTTCTCTGAAGGTGACCTTGTCCTAGTCTATGACCAAGATAAGGATCCAATGGGGGAAGGCAAGTTCAAACCCATGTGGTTCGGATCGTTCATTGTGAAGGAGGTACTAAAGAAGAGCACTTATTGTTTGGTTGAATTTGAAGGGAATGCCTTAGCAGAGCCCATAAATGGGCTCTATGCAAGAAGTATTACTCGTAGGTCAGTCGCCTTGGGTGACTTCTTGTACATATGTATAGATATTATACAATTATTTTATTTGTTGTTTTGTTTTATGGACGTGTCATTTTTATGTCATATTTTTCACTGTGGAATATGTCAAGTGAATCAAAGGTGTTCGTTGGGTTCGTGTATGGCACTAGACGACACACTTGGAGGCTTTCTTCTACAACTTGGGTGATCTTCACACCTCAAGGCCAATTGCTATCTTCTGGAGGTATCTTTTTAGGTGACGCAACAAACAATGTGACCAAATACAATGCAGTAATAGAGTTTCTTTGTGATGCTCTGTCACATGGTATCTCTCACCTCTGAGTCTACTTATATGCACAATTGGTTGTGTCCCAGTTAAATAGGGTTTACCGCATTTACAATCCTACTCTACATCGATGATTCCTTAGGGTATGTCTCTTAGAACGTTATTTTGATTACATTACGTATATCCATGTTCCTAGGAGATTGAATCAAATGGCAGATACTCTAGATAATCAAGTATTAGATCGGCATATTGCACACACATAAGAAAAAGAGACACAGACACACACATGTAAATACATTTGTAAATAAATGTAAACCATAAGACATAAAATATGTACATACATACATACATACATACATACATACATACATATATATATGTATATCTATATATATATATATTGAAAGTTTTATAGTACA
>SNQJ01S0111575.1:0-26326 GCA_010110895.2 Picea sitchensis | reverse complement strand
TCTCAACTGGGGGAAACCCAGGTTTTGTATCACAAAATATTGCACATGGTATTATTCTTGCACATGGGGGAAGCACTTCTCAAGGACCTTGGAATGTGTGGCAAGGAGTAGTCCCCTTGTCTAGGATGTCAACTGGGGGCAACCTCTTCCATGGTCAATGAAACCCCCGACAAGGCTCAATACTTATTTTTTTCAATCGAAAGGGGGAAAACCTTTCTAGAACCTTTAGAAAAGAATGTCAAGAGAAATCCCTTCCCATACCTCAACATCCTACTACAAGAGTCAACCAATGATGTCTCAACTAGCGGAGTATCTGAGTGTTCGCCTAGGCCATGGTTTTTACCAAAACTCATGCCAATATCCTAACTTTTCATGGCAACCTCGTGCCATTCAAATCCTAACTCCTTCCCTCCTGTACATACTCAACAACCTAAACTACCATTTCTGGCGACTTTGTATTTTCCATACTTGTCAATATTATTGAACGACCCAATCTATCATGATTTGCGTTGGCCTCCCATGCCGACCAAGTTGCCCTCAGACATTCTGAAGTTTGAAGTCAAGCCTAACGAAGATACATGTGATCACATGACTACGTTTCACTTATGGTTCTCGTCCAACTCTTTGAGAGGCGACTCCATCCAGTTGCGTCTCTTTCAACGCACTCTTATCGAGAGTGCTACAGGATGGTACATCGAGCATGACCACTCAAGATACTCTACTTTTGGAGAATTGGCAATGGTTTTCCTAAACCATTTTCAATTACCTATGAGATACGATGTCGACATTGAATTGCTAGCCAACTTTGAGAAGACGAAGGTTGTCCATATCTCTGATCACATCCGATAATGGCGACTCCAAAAGAGTTTGATTAAAGTACCAGTTCAACTAGCATTCCTATTGGAGTGGTTCCTTAAGTCTTTGGTACCCCAGTTATCCAAAGAAGTTTCTACGTCGGGGGTATTTTCAAAGGAAGAGGTGATAATGAGAGCTAAACAACTAGAGATGATTTACTCTTAGTCTATTTTATTTATGAATTTGTTCCAGATGCACCATGGTTTGTTCTTGACAATAACAGACATAAGTCTGGAGCACATGCTGATGGAATTGTTGGTTCATCACAAGAAAAACCCAATGATCCATTGTCAAACCAATTGCAACAATTGTCGATAGAACAGACAGTGGCCAACCCAACTCCTAGTTCGACTAATCCCCCTATTCAGATGTCAGATGTACACAATGTCCAATCGACGAACCCAAAGGTCAACCAACAACCTGAAGGGAAGAAAAAAAAACAAAAGAAGGGTACAGGGGATAAGAAACCTACCAATAATGATGGCGGGGGAAACACACAGAGAAATAAGTCGAAGTATCTGTTAAATCATTGCATGGAAGACCACTTGACCCACACGTGCCCTCAGCTTGTGGAGGCCCATAAGTTATTGGAGCAACAATGACCTCTTGTGTTAGCGAACCCATTTCCACATGGGAAAATATTGACTCAATCCTCTTCGAGCGTGGATGGGGGAGGTCAGGGACCCCCTCCATCTTCTAGTAACCGATCAGTCACGAATGTGTATATGATGAAGGGAAATGCTCACATAGCTACTAGGGAACATGATTATGGAATGACAAGTACTACTGAAAAGGGTAAAGAGGCTGAAAGCCTGTCTATTCCTCTCAATATTGAGAGAATGATGGGAGAAACATTGACCTACATCTTGAAAGGGGCATTCAAAAAGGATTTTCATAATTCAAATGCGAGGGCCACCCAGAATTACTCTGCGGTGGAGGATTTGTCTATAACCCCTTGTGCGATGTCTGCTTTGGAGGTCCTCTAGAGCTGCCCTTCATAGAGGAAGGCTTTGCTATCTGCCTTAAGATCCGTTGAGACATGTAATCTGAGAAATATCATGCTTGATACAACTAACTTAAAGCCTTGTCTCCCATACCATGTTGTGTTTCAGATAGTAGTGGCTCACCCCACAAAATCTTTTACTCAGAATATTTTTCATACCATGGTTGATGAGGGAACCTTGACATGCATGATGTCGTTGGTGTGTTGGAAGGCCATTGGCCAACCCATTTTGTCTCCTTCACCTAATATTCTTACGGCTTTCGATGCTCATTCTTTCAGACCACATGGAATCATCCCTTCTTTCCCTGTGCAGTTAGGAGGGAAGACCATGTGTGTCGAATTTGAAGTGGTCAATGTGCCTCTCGACTACAACCTACTATTAGGAAGGAGTTGGACATATTCCATGCATGCAGTGGTTACCATATTTTTTTGGGTCTTGTTGTTTCCACACAAGGGTTGAATCATGACCATTGATCAACTGGCCTTCTCCAGGTCTGACCCTTCATCGGGGGCATCTACGGTCCTGATTATTAATAACTTACAACCCGACATCATCGATATCGGGGTAGGCTTTTACCCATGTCTTATGGGTACTTTCGATTACCCACCTCCTTCTGGTGATGTCAAGATGATATTGGTTGTCCCCGACCAACCTAAGGCTGAAATATTTTCAGTATCATCGTTTTGCATGACTTACTTTAATGATATGTGGATTATTCCTTCCCCTCAGCTATGATGGAAGGGACAAGGCATCACGACATGTCCATGACCTTGTCTGCAATAGAGGTTGTGTACTCTATTGTCCAACAAGCTTCAACCGAACCTAATCTGACTCCTACACAGGAGTCAGATCTAGTTCTCGAGCCCCCCTGAGCTCAAGGTTCCTCTACCACTATATATTCTTTAGACTTGGTCTTTCCCTCTGACAAGGTGATTTTAGAGACATTGACTGGTCCAGACAAACCCTGGGTTGATCTCCATCATAGATATTATTTTCTCCTAGAGTTAAGAAGAATAGAGGTAGGAGAATTCGTGTTGACTATGACTGGAGATAGGTCTTTTCCTATTTATCATCTGGTTACACACATAGTTTATGCCAAGGGTAATATGGAAACCATCACTAAAATGATACCTATCAACATATCCAGAACCACTGGCATCGTAGAGAATGTCTTTTTCGAAGAGGACTTCTCCCCAAAGGAGATTCATATCTATACAGATTTATTTAAATAATTATGCGATGTTTTTGCCTAGTCTTACGAGGAAATGCCAGCCATTGATCCAAGAATCGTCGAACATGAAATCATGAATTATCTTGACGCCAAGTTGGTCTGGCAGAAAATTCATCCGGTTAATCCTTAGAAAGGAGAAACTATTAAGGTTGAAGTAGAGAAAATACTCAAATTTGGTTTCATCTACCCCGTTTAGTTGACTCAATGGGTGTCAAATCCTCTTCTGGTCAACAAAAAGAAGGGAACGATTCATGTATGTACAAACTTCTGTGATTTGAGTAAGGCATTTCCAAAGGATAATTTCCCCACCCCATTCATTAACCATATCGTTGATGAATGCACAGGCTGTGAGGTATTTTCTTTCATGGATGGTTTTTTTGGATACAATCAAATCCACATTAACCTCGAAGACCAGCATAAAGCAACTTTTATTTGTCCTTGGGGTAAATTTTCTTATCAAAAGAGCATCTCGATGAGAAATGACATGATGCAGCCTTGGATAATGAGGCTCACAAGAAAAGAGTCAAGTCCCAGTATGATCAGTTCATTCATCCTCATATTTTCTCTGAAGGTGACCTTGTCCTAGTCTATGACCAAGATAAGGATCCAATGGGGGAAGGCAAGTTCAAACCCATGTGGTTCGGATCGTTCATTGTGAAGGAGGTACTAAAGAAGAGCACTTATTGTTTGGTTGAATTTGAAGGGAATGCCTTAGCAGAGCCCATAAATGGGCTCTATGCAAGAAGTATTACTCGTAGGTCAGTCGCCTTGGGTGACTTCTTGTACATATGTATAGATATTATACAATTATTTTATTTGTTGTTTTGTTTTATGGACGTGTCATTTTTATGTCATATTTTTCACTGTGGAATATGTCAAGTGAATCAAAGGTGTTCGTTGGGTTCGTGTATGGCACTAGACGACACACTTGGAGGCTTTCTTCTACAACTTGGGTGATCTTCACACCTCAAGGCCAATTGCTATCTTCTGGAGGTATCTTTTTAGGTGACGCAACAAACAATGTGACCAAATACAATGCAGTAATAGAGTTTCTTTGTGATGCTCTGTCACATGGTATCTCTCACCTCTGAGTCTACTTATATGCACAATTGGTTGTGTCCCAGTTAAATAGGGTTTACCGCATTTACAATCCTACTCTACATCGATGATTCCTTAGGGTATGTCTCTTAGAACGTTATTTTGATTACATTACGTATATCCATGTTCCTAGGAGATTGAATCAAATGGCAGATACTCTAGATAATCAAGTATTAGATCGGCATATTGCACACACATAAGAAAAAGAGACACAGACACACACATGTAAATACATTTGTAAATAAATGTAAACCATAAGACATAAAATATGTACATACATACATACATACATACATACATACATACATATATATATGTATATCTATATATATATATATTGAAAGTTTTATAGTACATAGGTGGGTGCAAGCACCTTGAAAATACATATCTAGTACACATCATGGGGCTTATGCACTCAAAAATATACAGAAAGTGCCCCTAACATGTAAGTGGTCTATCCTAAAGCTAAGGTCGATGCCTATTGGCCCTAGCATAGTGAACTACAAAGCTTTCCAAATGTCGAAATATTTGGACCCAGGTCTGTGGAACCCCAACTACGTGAAGTTGCATTGATGGTGGGAGATCCTCGATATATGACATAGGTATTGTGCGAGTGAGCGCGGTGAGGTTCCGCTCCACTAATCTCAAAACTCTCTCAGCCTCTCCGACTAGAGGTCCCACTATTGCTGCTATTGGTCCAATGGTTGTGGCTAGTACTGCCTCTGGTCGAGGACATCACCTACTTCTCAAGAAGTCTTTTGGATGCACTGTCCCCACATATGTACATAAACAAATACATATTTGTCAGATACTCTGATTCCCATAAAACAATATATATAAAAAGAAATGAAAAATTAAAAAACATTAAAAACAAATCTACCTATCTCTCCTCGCTTTGCTCTGGGTGGAATGGGAATGTCCGAGTCCCTGGAAAAGTTGATCCTGGCATAGGGGTAGTTCTTTATCACCAGAATATGTCGTGCCCACAAGTAAAAAATTGTATCATCGAAGGCCTCTATTGTCCTCCCTCCTCCCTATTGTGGCAACAATGCTACCCATATACATACTACTGGGAGAGAGGCCACATGCCCCTGCACTATCTCTCATGGAATAAGAATGGGCACCCTCTCGAAGAATAATGAGCACAAGATGGTCCCAGATACAAAGTTTTTGTTGTCCCACCCATGACACTCGGTGAGATGTCTCTCCATGCAGTCTAGCATGGTCGTGCTCCAATCGAATATTCGTGCATTTAAGCACTTCACTGCACAATGCATGTGCACCCAGGAGGCATGATGTAAATCCGTGGATCCAGTGATTTGTCCAGTAAGTAAAATTATCACTTTTAGTGATAGGTTGGAAATCTTGTTAATTGGCACCTGAGATCCAACCTTCTCAGTGCCAACCTCACAATGTATCCCAAACAACTCAACAACGTTCTGAGGTTCAGGGGGAAAAGAAAGCAAGTTGAATGGTTCACCTCTCCTCGAGAGGCTAGTCAGAAAGTAGATATATTTAGCCATTGGAGTCGATGACTTCCCCTCAATAATGAATGCCTCAACGTCAATATGTCAATAGTCTACCAAGGCATTCAACAGCCTGGGTTGTGCCCTCATGAATGGACACCAGAAGAAATTCCAAAAACCGCATCGTCTAAATGTGGCCATAGCTACAACATCCTCATCGACCAATATATAAATTTCCTCATGCTCCCTCTCTCTCCAATGGACGTACATTCTGCAAAATGACAAGTTCAAAGGAGAGTTAAGTATGTCATTTTTATATTTTCCATATCTTTGAGGGTGTACGCAAGTTGTAATGGACACAGTCGCATATGCATGTGGGCAGTGTGGTTTCTGCCCCCGGGAAGTGTGTTTTCTACATGCGGGCATAGACGAGATGTCTTAGGACAACTCAATACACATAGGGCCGACCTTTTTTAAAGGTGTATGCCCCCTCAAAAACTAAAACTAGTGCAAAAGAAAAGTATCGAAATGCAAGAGGAGCTAGTTTGTACTTACTTGGTCCAAGCGGAAGTTCGTTTCATCCAATAAATATCCCGAAATAAAATTCTTTAACAAAGGGGTGTTTTTGACTTTTTGGTCAGTTTTCAATTTGCAATGGTGATAATGACCTGCCAACTTCTATTTATAGACTTTTTTGGCCCTTTTTTGTCATTGTTTTTACCCCTTTTTGTCATTTTTTTTGTCTTGAAAATCATGTAACGTTGTTCTTGAGTTTCTCATTGGATGTTATGATACACTTTACTTGAGATGGGGCACTTTTAAGGTCCTTTGGTGAAAAAACATTTTTCCAACTTTGTGCATTTAAGTTAGGATTCTACCTCCACTTGTTGCACCTAGTTGTTATTTTCTCTTTATCATAGAAAAGATCCCACTGAATTGCGATAGAGAACCATCTTTACTTCTCTAGAAGTTTCATAATTTAGTGGTAGAGCCTACCTCCACATGGATTCCCTAGGTAGATCCTGGTTTCATTTTCATGTCCATGTCGTCGTTAATGACTTTAGGCTCAAGAGTCCTTGTTTAGTCTTGTCATGATTACAAGTTTGAGCCTTCACATGTCTGATATGTTATCATTCTTGGCCTCACCCTCGAGACTCCCAAAATAATGGGTCTTCGTTTAATACCTTTTCATACCCTTTAAACATCAAAAGATTGTAGAGCGATCTTGTTTACCTTCACACTCCTTAAACTCAAATTTGAAGGCACACCTGCCTAGTTGTAGTTTACCCCTTTTTTGATTCGAATGGTCAATTGTACGAACAAAGGTATACTCTAGGAACTTCGGTTCGCAAGAAGAGTATTCTCAGGTATAAGTTTAACCCTTTTTTGTGCCTAAAGGACTAAATTTATGAAAATGAAACCCCCACGGAGTCCATAGTTAAGCTCTGTTTAGACTCCCTAAAATTGAAAAGATCACCGAGTGATCTTGTTTCTTCACAATCGTTAAAATGGTCCAGAAGAACATCCCCTATGGATTCCATAGTTAAGCTCTTTTAAGACTCCTTAAAAGTAAAAATATCGTTGAGTGACCTTGTTCTTTCACACTCATTAATTGGTTCATAAAAACATCTATTGGCATGAGTTTACTCCTTTTTTCGGCTTGTAGATTGAGGAGGAAAAAGATACAGTCAGGAGATTCATCTCGCCGGGAGAGTTCTGCTAAGTAGACTTAATACATTTTTGAGCTAAGGAGACTAAATCTAGAAAAAGGCAATGAGTCCATAGTTAATCTCTTTTCAGAGTCCTTAAAATTGAAAATATTTTCGAGTGATATTGTCTTTGTCACACTCATTAAAATGGTTTTGAATAGACGTCTTTTCGGTTCTAGTTTATCCATTTTTTGAACTGACTAGACTATATTTGAAAAAGGTACCCAAGTGGAGTCTTCTTTTATTCTTTTTCAGAATCTCCAAAAATGAAAAACCACAGAGCTTACCTTCTCTGGGCTCTTTAAAAATACATTGAAGGGGGTTTCATCATGTCTTTCTAATCATAGTTACATCGATTCATATTTGGCCTAATTCCAACTCCATCTTTCTCTCAACTAAACCTTTGAAGCATGCCTTATATGCAATCCTTGTAGCACTTTGCCTCTGTGACCTGACACCTTAACCCATGGAGGAATTTTCCCTGAGTGTCCTTTTCCTGCACATGTCTCCTTGCTATGAGAATTATTGTGTTCCTTGTGCTTGGAACTAGTATGCTTGCGACACTCGTTCCTCCTTTGTAACACAAAATTCTTTTATTCTTTTTCAATCTCTTTCACAATATTGAAAAAGACAAAAAAATCAAATATACCTCAAAAAGACGATGGGAAAAGTATTTTCTCTTTATGGAAGCACAATGATTTTCCCTTGGAAAAAGCACATCCTTCTGTTTGTTTGTCAATATTTGGGATTTAATATGACCTTAGGATGTTGTTCGTGTAACCTAGAGCTGTCTCCTCCTTCATTTGGTTATTATTCCAAACACATGGAGAGTTTGTGTTGCCTCCTCCATTGTGAACTTATGTCAATATCATGCTTCCTAAGTCATGCTATTATCCAAGGAAAGTTTTATCCAACATGAGTCGGCCTCTCTATAGTTTGTCTCTTGACCTCATGCCTGACCATCCCCAAAGTTCAATCAATTCCTTGTTCAAAATCTATGAAGTTCTTTGTCTGATCACCAAGATCCTCTTGTTTGTTCCCTGACGAGCCATCAAAGACCTATAGGTAGTGAACTTGTACACTCACATTACACTCCTACCTCAATTTGAAGATATTGAAGTTGTTTCTCGAGCTCTGAAGACCTCAAATACAACCATTAGACATCATTGGCTTCTTGAATATGGATACTATACACGTATATCTTTGATTTTGAGATGTAGATCCACTGTGTATTTCTCGCAGATACACTTTATATAGTAATATGACATGGATCTCCAATGTATTTGATTGAAAACCATGATTTATTTCATCCCAAGCATGGGTATGCTTGCCTCGGTGAGACAATTGTTATTTTGAAGATGGAACCTCCCAAACTTTGGTCCCGGACTCACTTGCTTCATACATTGATAATGATTTGTAATGTATTTCATCCATTAGATTCTCTTTTTATCTCACACATTAGGGGGCATCTATTATCACCCTAAATTTCACAATACATGCATACCTAGCATGAGGCCATGTTACTTGCCATTTTTTCCAATCCATCATTGAACAACTCTTCTTAAAAACACTATTTTTGAAGATGTATGCACCCTGCACCACTACTTCCTATGTATGTATGCTAAATTCACCACTACTTCCCATGTATGTATGCTATATGAACCATTGTAGCCCGTGTATGCCCACAAAAGTTGCAAAAAATAAAAAATTGCAAGGAATTAGTTGAGATTACAGACTATTGGGTGGTTTCCCAACCAATTTACCGCCTATAGCCCGTCACCCAACCAAATAACCATCCTTTTTTCATACAAAAGGATCCGTTGGGGTCTCAGTCCAAAGAGAAACATAAAAACAATGAAACTTTTCCCATTTCACTTTCCTCCCTTGCCCCAAGAATTTGCAGCCACATTGTGAGTTTTGAGCCAAAATTCCCTATTGTTGCGTTTTTACTCATCAATAAGCCTATGCCCATTCTCTAGAGAGAATTGTGAGAGGAGAAGGATACGTGGAAGAAGTTGGAGCTTGAATAAGAGGAGCCTAGGACCATCTTTGAAGAGCAGTGACCGATCTCATTTTGTAAGTAACTTTGTGAGATTAATATAAAGAAGTAATTTTTTTGTCCCGCCATATGATGTGTTCAATCTTTATTTTTGATTTACATTTTATTATGACATCTAACCCACTAATTCATATATAATATGCATGTTCGTAGTTTGTTTGTATTTTGGTGAATGCAGGTCGGCCCTGGGAGGAGACTTGCAGTCGAGAAGTGACCAAATGCAAAAGGATCGACACTGGACGTGGCGTTTAAAGTAGAGTTATCGGATCCTCATACTTTGTATTTTATGCATGAATGTCGGGTATTGTCAGCGTAGTGGTTAAAAGTAGGAGACTTTAGATGGTTAGCTCTACCTACACTTTAGAATCCTATTGTAGTCCATACAATCCTTCGATCACTGACTTGTCAGTGCAAGATACCAGATATATAAAATATGCAGAACAGAAATGAAATGCTAGAAATGACAGAATAACAGTAAAATATCCAGCATAATCTTCACAATACACAGAAATGATATACGAAATAGCAACAAAAATAACACTTTGAATCAGGAAATAGAAACAAAAAATAGCACTTTGAATCAGATAGCAATGTTCACGTGCCTCTTTGAGGGGCAAACTCAAATGAGCACTGCTTTGTTACAATAATATCCAAGCTAGGGTTTTCATACCCCCTCGAATCTCCTTTATTTGCTCAATCCATGTTCATTAAGAGAAGCATCTAGAGGAATATCCTCTAGAAGCTGAAGATTCTATTAGGTCTTCTTACATCTTCGCCTTATTCTATTCTATTTCATTGAAAGGTCTTACTAATATTGACCTTTATTACATCCAAATACATTGATCTACCCATAAAAGGGTTAGGACCTTAACATGTTCGCCTCTAAAAACAACCTTGTCCTCAAGGCTTGAGATGTGGAAATCAAGCATGTATCGGTAGTCGGTTCCCAAGTGGCATCTCACCGGAGTCATATCTTCCACCGTATTCAGCACTTCCTTGATGTTTCTCCACGCAGCTTTACTTCCTCCCCGGGTCCAAAACTGATTCTCGTTGTAGCCAAATGGATCCTTCTTCAACAACTCAGCAAGGTTGGTTTTGAAGTTGCACCGGTTCCACCACCTTCTTCGCCAGAAACATGAAAATAGGATGTAGCTTGACTGACCGGGTAGAGCTAACTAATATGCAACTTGTCCTACACACGCTTTGTAGAACCCTGTAAGGACCATAAAATTTGGTGCTAGCTTCTGACACCGCCGGGCCTTGAGGGAAGTTTGCTTATATGGTTGCGCCTTACGAAACACCCGATCCCTTCTACAAATTGACGCTTCGAAATGCACCTTGACCGCTTACGCTTCATTCTATTCTCGGGCCATGAACAAGTTCCCTTTAAGGGTAACAAGGAAATCCTCTCGGATTGTAAGTGTTTAGTCAACCACCGACCTTCGAGGTACCTGGTAAGTATGAGAGAACCGACGGCGGCTTCGGCCCATACACCGCCTAAAAAGGAGTCATGCGGTGGTTGTATGGTATGTAGTGTTGTACCACCATCTCGCTTAGGGTAACCATTGAGCCCATAATTAGTGCCGTTTTTCTCCGATGCAGCCACCCCATAGGTTTCCAAACACTGCTGGACGACTTCCCGGCTTGACCATCCGGATGGGGATGATAAGACAGAGTCGAGATGCAATTGTGCGCCCTTGTAGCTTGGGCCAGTTCTTGCCAAAATTGCTGTGGTGTTGGGTCCTCGACCAGAAACAAATAGAGTTTGGCATGCCATGAAGCTTGAAGAACTGGTCCATGAAATTTGAGCCATCGTGGGTGTAGTAAATGGGTGGGGAAGAGCTAAAAAATGATCATACTTGTAAAGGTGATCCACCACCACCATTATCACTAATTTATTCCCCGACGGTGTTTTTCCTCGCATTAAAAATCCGATATATCCTTCCAAATATCAGTGGGAATTGGAAGCAGTTGTAGTGTACCAGGAGATTTCACTGTTTCTCCCTTGTTGCATTGGCATACCGCACAGCCACAAACTTACGGATGTCCCGCTTCATACCATCCCAGAAAAGGAACGTTTAACCGGCTTACAGCGTTTTGTTGAACCCTGAGTGCCCCGCTTTGGTTGTAGCATGAAGCTCAAAGAGTGCCATGGATTTGAGTTGGGATTGTTTACTTAAATATACAATCTTTATCAAATCTCATCCTCGGGTTAAGAGTACCGTATTCCCGCATGTTCTCTGAAGTTGTTAAATTAGATGCTAACTTTGGGGTCTTGGTACCTACCCCAGTACACCTGCGCCTAATCGTGTACAATGAAGGAAAGAGAAAAAGGACTGAACAAGATCTTCTTTGCCCTTCTTGTAAATGATCTCATAATCATATGACAAAGAGCTTAGTAACCCATTGCCCTGAGGAAATGTTGTTCCGGCAGCATTTGAGGCTTTTGATGGTCTATCTTAATTTGGAATTGTTTCAAGAGATAAGGACGCCATAATTCAACCGCATTTTAATCACCAACATTTCCTTTTCATAAATAGGTTTCCCCATATTCTTTCTTGTTTGCCTGCAAAATGTGCCAAAAGCTCAACCCAGCTATAAGGACAGCTACAATGCTCTTTTCCTGATGCATCGTGACTCCAACACAAATGTCTTTTCAAGTCGCAAGATCCGTGAACTCGAGTGGTGCATATGGCCATCTTTAAAGTTTGAAAAACTTCTAAATGTTGGGGTCCAAGGAGCGAGTCTTTTATGAGAGTCGTGGAGGTGTCAGTAATCTTTCCATAGTTCTTTGGACCTAACTTATGAGTAATAATTCTCGTGAGGCCCAAAATCCACGCAAGATTTTGAGAGTCTTAGGTGTGCCTAATCTTGCATAGCTTCAATTCTTTCTTGGTCCACTCGACGCCATCCTTTCCCCACTTCCAGATGGTCTCGGTATTCTACCGGATGCGTTCAAAGCACATTTGGACCAAGCTTTCAGAAAAGTTTCTGACGTCGAGCAAGTAGGCTGAGAACTTGATCCACATGATTTTAGTGGTACTCTTCCATGCCCGCTGGCGGCGGAGGATATCATCAAAGAAAAATACAAAACATCTAAGAAAAAGGGTGGAAGACATGGTCTTCACGAGAATTTAAAGGTGGAGGGGTGTTACAATAAACCCAAAGGGCATGACCAAAAACTCATAGTGGTTCTCATGAGTGTGAAAGGTCGCCTTAGGAATGTCAGACTCTCTCAATAATGATCCGTGATAGCTCGAAAGATCAAGTTTGGTATCAATTGGGCAAATCTCACCTGCCATCCAAGAGGTCATCAATGACCGAATGGGAAATTTGTCTTGATGGTGAGCTATTGAGAGCACGGAAGTCCGGAGACATTCGCTAAGAACCTTCTTTCTTTAGTACCATGACGACCGGAGGTGAGTAAGGACTCGTGCTAGGACTGATGACTCTAGCAGAAGGAGTTCCCCGGACCATTTTTCCATTTCATTCTTTTGGGGAAAAGGATGGCTTATATGGATCGCATGTTGGGAAGGCGTTCCGGACAAGGGGAATGGAATGGACGACACCGCAGTGAAGGGGAGTCCTTTGGGAGTGGAGAAGACTGCTTGATGTTTAGACAAGAGGGCTTGGAGGTCTTGGGACACGTGGATCTCTATGGTTTGAATGGAGTTGGGCTATGACACCGAATGACCTTTTTGAGAAATTTCTCCATGCTGATGAGAAACCACGGATTTTAGGAGATCCCGCAGTGATTCTTTGAAATTTATGTTTGTGGCCTCCTTGGTCAAATTGCATGGTTAAGTTCTTAAAGTCCATGAGAATGGGGACCCAAGGTTCTGATCCATCCGACAATCTAACACCACGTCGCAACCTCCCATGTCAATAGCAAAACATATGGGATTTGAGGTTGTAGTCAAATATTTGGAGACGACATTTTCACAAATACCACATTTCATAGAGCCACCATTGGTGATCATGATTTGGAAATTGCCAATAGCGCATGGATATATAAATGGGTTTCTTGGGCGCGTATGTATGAATAAAATTGTGGGTGCCGCCACTATCAACCAGCATGATGACCTTCTCAGTGTTTGATATAACTGATTAGCTTGAGAGTTTGGGGGTAGAGAAGCCGGTGAGAGCATTGAGGGAAATGATGGGTTCCTCAGGAGGGCCTTAAGGAGGGTTTATTTCAGAGTTTCTGGTGACCGGGCAATGTGGGAAGTACAATATCGCCTTCTTCTTGAATATCTTTAGAGATGGCCATAAAGAGCTTTTGTTCCTTACATTTGTGGCCCTGGAAATATTTTTCATCACGCTTTATACCGTAGGCCTTTGAGTTTTTGTTCAACCATTTCAGCCCAGTCAATTTTTGGATTTTTAAGGGGCTGAGGGAGAAGGGGTTTACCGGTTTAGGGCGCCGGGAAAAAGGAAGGCTTACGGTTTTGAGAGGAAATAATTTGTTGTGCTTCTTTGGATTTTTGGTAGCCTCCACCCAAGTCAGAGGGTCGCAGCCATGAGGACATGGGCCCTAATATCCTCCTTTGAGGCCAATCGGATAAAGCACTCTCAAAGAGCATTAGTCATGCCCTCTCGCTTGAAAAGCTAGACGCCAAATGCAGCTATGAAATCTTCAACGCGGCTCCCGATTAAGTTTCCACTTTGTCAACCGGCCAAAATGGTTGGTGTTAGTGTCAAAGCATCATAAAGCTCAAAGAACAAATTGGGTCCAAGCAATATATCCTTGATGGGAAGTTTTTTCTCCATTTCCACCATTTCCACCGCTCTTGATCTTAGATGGAGAACACCATACCGAGTTTGGCCAAGTCATCCAGAATGTTGTAGAGAGAGAAATAATGTTCCATTTGTGTGACCCAACTAGTGGGCTCTAAGCTATCAAATTTAGTTACATCCACACACGGAAGGCGTATGTCCCGCTGGAAAGTGATGTGGTTGAAAGCAATGGGAATAAGTTTCACCTTCAGCCTTTTAGGTGCATCATCATCGAAGAGGGATTTTGAGTTTGGTGCAGTGCTACAATGATAGATTCAAGTTCATTTTTGACTTCCGCCATTGCGCATTGCACGACTACATTGACTGGACTCGAGGCATTCATGGAAGGCCACGAGAGTTAGTAGCAATCAATTGTTTACCTCTTGTTGGTCTCAAGTAAACCGGATTGTGGTGTTGAAGCAAGACTCTAGTTCTTGGTTATGGGTATGGGCCATGATCGACGGTGAACTAAAAGGGAGCGGGCGGGTCAGAATTTTTTGCGTAAAATGATATGGGTAAAAGTGATAATGGAAAATAGATGAATCTAATGGAATAGGTCTCCCCAAATAATGGTGAAAAAATGGGTGAACCGAAAAGGGTGCAGGCGGGAATGCACTCTTTTGCAGAAAATGATATGGAGGAAAGTGATGGTAATGAAGAGAGAAATCTAATGGAATATGTCTCAAAATAATGGTGAAAAATTTCCGTACTTTTTTTTTTACGCCTGCTATCCTAAGAATGTTGTAAAGGTTAAATCCCCAAATTCATGTCCTCGTAGAGTATTTACTTCTTAGTAACTTCTAATACATATGCTGGTTAATATATCTCGTCGGTTTAATTTATTTATATTATTGTTTATGTTCCCAAGGGTTAGGTATTCAAGGGTTCTGCATACAAGGGTTTTCCCTGCGGCTATATAGTCGATATAATGCGCGGCGGGTCCAACAATAGTAACGCATACAATATCTCGTGGCACTAACTAAGGAGGATACATCATACCTCCTCTTAGCCGTTCTACCCGACTACCCAAGTACTAGAAAGTATCTTCCTCGAAAATTCTTCTCGACACTATAGCAACCGGACGACCGACATAGGTTTATCTACAAGAGGGTTTCGTGGAACGAAGTCGGTCCGTATTACCGTGTGTCGCTCCGATGCACTACCACTATAAAAATTCAGTGGGTTAAGGTACAATGTGATTTGCATGCTTTAAGAACCACTTGTATTCCCCGCGTGTATGAATCCCACAACCACAAGTTTATGCGCATAACTTACGACTTCTCGCGGGTTTAAAGATGTCAAAATACGCTCTCAATTCCGGCACACCACAATTTTAAGGAAAGTGCTCGATAATCGCTTTGCAAGATACCGATATATAAAATATGTATCAGAAATGAAATGCTAGAAATGACGTAATAACGCGAAAAAATATCTAGCACACCGCCAATACATAGAAATGATATACCTAAATAGCAAATGTAAAATAGCACTTTGAATCGTGATAGCAATGTTCATAGCCCTTCGAGGCAACCTCCACGAAAGTAGCTCAAGCTACAATAATATCCGCTAGGGTTTTCAGCACCCTTGACCCTTATTTATACTAACTACGTCTATTAAAGAGAATCATCTAGAGGAAGATCCTCTAGCTTCATTAGGTTTTCTTTACATCCGCCTTTGGCCCCATTTTGGGCTTGAAAGGTATTATTAATATTGAACTTATTACATCCGAATACATTAAACTACCCATGTGCGGGTTAGGACCATAAATGCTGCCACTTTTGATACAACTTGTCCTTCCAAGGGTAACGCATCACAAGTGCGAGTTAGTCTTGCAAGCAATGATGGAAGAAAAATATGCTCGCTACTTCATCACAACATTCTCACACTCCCTCTAAGGCTATCACAATTGGGGGAATTCTACCTCCTAACCCACCCTTGTTGGTTCAGACCACCATGGTCCCGACCCATTTCTACCTCAAGAAGTGGTAAGGATTTTATCTCTCAGGGCGGCTTATCAATCGCATTATCACATTGAGTTTGGCTGTGTCCTTCGCTCACATATGAATGATCGGTTATGATTCAACCGGTCCTCACCTACTCCACACCCTACAAACCTTGGGTCTCGTGAGAAGGGATTCTAACGCCTTTGGTAGTGGGTCCATGGGGGGCATCTCAAACCCCTATAATGCTTTCCCTTATGGTGGAGATCTGATACCTCCATCATCCACCTCACTTGGCAGTGCTTCTTAGCTGCCCACCTGGTCAAACATGAACTATAGCTTGTTCGTAGTAGGTAGTCAAGGACCTTCTTCCAAAGCCACATAGGTGGTTTCTCTGCCATTCTCTTTTTTCGATGGGTTTGGTAACAACGCATTCTCAACAATTGCCGTCTCGGCCGGGGGAAACCATAGTTTTGGATCACAAAATCCTACACAAGCTATTATTTCTGCACAGGGGGCAAACACCTCAAAAGGACCTTGGAATCCATTGCAGAGATAAGTTACCTCTTCAGGGATGCCAACTGGGGGAAACCACTTCCATGGTCAATAGAACCTTGAGAAAGGCTCAGTACCTATGCCCATAGGATCGACAGGGGGCAACCCTTTCTAGAAACTTTGGAACACAACGCCGAGAAATCCTTTCCCATCCCTCAACATCCTACTACGGGAGTCATCCGATGACATCTCAACCAACATAGTATATGAATGCTAACCTAGGCCATGGTTTTTACTTAGAAATCAGCCAACAACTCAAATTTTCCTAGACACTGCACGAGTCAAATCCTAGGCTCCTTCCCTCCTATACATACTCAACAACCCAAACTATTGCCTTTAGAACTTCTGTATTTTAAGAAATTTGTTTTGAGACTTTTGAATGAACCAATATTTCATGATCCACATTGGTCTCCCATGCCAACCAAGTTTCCCTATCCTTTAAGCTTGAAGGAAATCCTAATGAAGATCTAGGTGATAATGTGACAACCTTTAACCTATGGTTCTCGGGCCCAACTATTTGAGAGGACGAATTTCTTCTAGTTTCACTGCTTCAATTCACTCTTATCGAGTGTCAAGTAAAATGGTACATCTATCTCTCAAATCAATAATAAGATACTTCATTTCTAGAATTTGAAATGGTTTTATTAAACCATTTTCAATTACCTCGCGATAATGATGTCAACACTAAATTGTTGGCCAATCCTTTGAGAAAACAAAGGTTGTCCATATCTCCTCGATCAAACCAGAATAGCTTAAATCCGTAGAGTTTGATTAAAGCACTGCTCCACCACCATCTCTACTGGAGTGGTTCCTAAGTCTTGGTTCTAGTTATCCAAATACATTGCAAAGATCGGGGGTCTTTTTAGAGGAAGAGGCAATAATGAGCTCAACAACTAGAGCTGATTTACACTCAATCTGGTTTACTTTATGAATTTTTTCCAAAGGCACCACGGTCTATTCTTGACAAGTTCAAACATAAGTCTCGAATTTACATATGATGGCATTGTTGGTTCAAAGACAAGGCCTACCACTTATTTTCAAAACAATTGTAACAATTGTCACCACAGACATTGTCCAACCCAACTCCTAGTTCAACTGCTCCCCTACTTGGATGTCGTATGTACACAATGTGAAATCGATGAACCCTAAGACCAACCAAAAACTTGAGGGAAAGAATAAACAATGAAATATTAAAGTGGGGAGGCAGTCCCAACAATAATGTTGGCGGGGAAACACGAGAGAAAGAAGTTGAAGTATCCTCATGCACATTTGTGAGGAAGACCACCCGACTTACATGTGCCCTCGGCTTGTGAAGGCCCATAAGTTATTAGTGCAACAACAACTGCTATGCTAATGACCCATTTCCACATGGGAAACATTTGACTCAAACCTCTTCAAGCGTGAATGGGGGCAGTCAGGGAACCCCTTCATCTTCTAGTAACCCATCGGTCGCGAACTCCTCAGATATGTTGAAGGGTGATGCTCTGTTGATAGATACTAGGGAACATGATTATGGAATGCCAAGTATCACCGAAAAGGTTAAAGATTCTGAAAACCCGTCTGTTCCTTTCCATATAGAGAGAACGATGGGAGAAACATTGACACACATCTCGAAAGGGGCACTCAAGAAATCTTCCCATAATCCAAACACAAGGGGTCAACGGTATAATTACCTGGTGGTGGAGACGGTCTCAAACCCCTTATGTTGATTTCTGCTTTGGAGGTACTCCAGAGATTCCCTTCATAGAGAAAAGATCTACTAACTGCCTTAGGATCCAATCGGTATTACGTAATCTAGGAAATATTACACTTGATACAATAGACTTAAAGCCTTGTATCCCATACCATGCCGTGTTTCTAATAGTAGTGGCTAACCCCAAGAAATCTTTTAATACTGTAATATTTTTGTAACGGTGGGTTTATGAGGGTGCCTCGACATGCATTATGTTGTTGGTGTGTTGGAAGGCCATCACATAACCTATTTTTCTCCATCACCTACTCTTCTTAATGCACTTTCGATGGTCATTCTTCAAACCACATGGAATCATCCCTTCATTCCCAGCGTAGTTAGGAGGGAAGACCATGTGCATCAAAATTGGAAGTGGTCGAAAACTTTGACCTCACAACCTTCTATTAGGAAGGAATTGGACATATGCCATGCATAGAGTGGTTGCTACGCTTTTCAAGTCTTGTTATTTCCACACAAGGGTCGAATCGTGACTCATTGATTAGTTGTCCTTCTCCGTGCCCCACTTCATCGCGGGAATCCATGGTCCCGATGGATTGATAACCCAAAGCCCAACGTCGTTAACATGGGGGCAGGTTTCTGCCCACCTCTCATGGGTACTTTCACTTACCCGCCTCCTTCTGGTGATTTCGGAGCATGATATCACCGTCCCTAACCAACCTAAGGATGAAATATTTTCATTATCATCATTTCACATGACTTAATTTCTAATGATCCGATTCTCTTCCCATAAGCTACAAATGGAAGGCAAGGCCAAGGCATCATGACATCTCCAACTCCCTTGTCCATGAAAAAATTTGTGTACTCTATTGTCCAACAAGCTTCATATGACCCCATCCGACTCCTACATGAGTTAGATCCATTTCTTAAGTGTACCCCCAAATTTCAAGGTTCTCTTTGCATGTCCATATTATTTAGACTTGGTATTTCCCTTTGACGAGGCAATTTTAGAGGCATATATTGGTTTGAATAGACTTAGATGATCTCCATCACGATCTTATTTTCTCCCAAAGTTAATAAGAATAGAGGTACGAGAATTCATGTTGAGTATGACTTAATATAGGTCTTGTCCTTTTAATCCTCCTGCACTTAGTTTACACCCATAGTAATATGGAAACCATCGCTAAAAATGATACCTATCGACATATCCATAACCCATGGCATCATGGAGAACTTATTAATCGAAGCAGGATTCTCCACCAATGAGACTCATATCTATACAGATTTATTTAAAGAATTCCGCCATTTTGCATGGTCTTATGAGGAAATGCTAGGAATTGATCCAATAATTGTCAAACATGAAATCACGACTTATCCAAATTCCAAGCCAACCGAAGAATCTTCGTCCGGTTAATCCTCGGAAGGAAACAGCTATTGAGGATGAAGAATGTAAACTACTCAAATTTGGTTTCATCTACCACGTTTAGTTCAGTCAATGGGTGTCAAATCCTATTCGGGTCATCAAAAGCAGGGAACTATTTGTGTATGTATGGACTTCCTGATTTGAATAAGGCCTATCCCAAGGATAGTTTCCCCACCCCATTCATTGATCATATTGTCTATGAATGCGCAGGATGTGAGGTATTTTCTTTTCATGGATGGTTTTTCGAGACACAATCGCATCCGTGATTAATCATGAAGACCAACATAAAACAATATTTATCTACCCTTAGGGTACATTTTCTTATCGAAGATGTTTTCTGCCCTCGAAAATGTTGGTTTCACTTTTCGGTGGGCCATATCTTTTTATTTCCACGATATCAAACATATATCTTAAGGTTTATCTCTATGATCTAGCATCATGATCTTGAAAGAGAGTTGATCATCCCAATATTCGACTTATCTTTGAGTGATGTCGCTACTATCGAACTCACTTGAATCCAAACAAATGCAAGTTTTTCCGACGCTGGGCCATCTTTTAGGTTTCAAAGTTTCAACAACAAGGATCATGGATGATCCTCTAAAGGTTGAGGTGATTGTTTAATTTCCTCCCCATGCATAGTCCCTCATCTTTAGAGGTTACAGGGAGAAGCTAATTTTCTTCGACATTTTATCGCAAATTATGCCAAGATCACCAAAGGGTTTATGCATTTACTAAAGAAGGGAGTTCCTTTCATTGGGATGAAGTCACTCAAAACTCTTTCAAAGTGTTGAAACGTATCCTCACATCTTCCCCTCTGCTTTCGCCACCCAATTATAATAAAGATTTCTTATTGTATTTGGTCATCGCAGAGTCAACCATCCTGCTGGTCTTGGTTCAGGAGGGACACTTTGAAGAACATGCCATTTACACCGATTCAGGCCTATTTGGAAAGAATCAACTACTCCCCACATTGAGAAGCTTTGCATTGGCAACAATACATGCCATCCAATGGTTCCTCACATTATATCATGTTTTACAAGACTCATTGCCATCGTGAATCCATTTCAATACGTGTTGACTAGACGTCTAATCAACAGAAGGACAAGTGGATGGAATTTTATCCTCCGGGAATTCAACTTGGATTTTGTGTCTATGAAATCTAAAAAGTTGTTGGTCTCTTTAAGCGAAAAATTATCTCAGAACTGGTCGCATTCAAAGTAGGATGTTACTCGAGGAATCACCGACAGCTGGAGATCATTTTTTGATTTCTTCTTCGAACTCCTTGGTATGGAGATATACTAGTATATATGTATACTTTGAAGTGCCCCAATTTTGTTTCTCATGATGAGCATCGACATATGCCATCAAGCCAAGAACTATCTCATACTTCGAGACACGCTTGTATCATCGAGGTCTAGATTGCATCCTTCGCTGGTAAGGTCATTCATGAAGAAGAAAAACTCATGCTTAATGACTACCACACCGAAGCATTTAGGAATATTTGTCCGCTGGAAACAACCCAAAAGGTTCCACAAACTAGTTACTTTTCGTTGACGTTGATTAAATATTGCATTGAATCGGTCAACAAGTGCCACCCGTGTCATATCTCCTCTCGGAAGAAGAAGGCACACCCCGCTCCCATGTTTACCATCATTACAATTGGCCCCTTCACCTATGGGGATTGGTTATGTTATTGTTAACCCCCTTTATCCAGGGGGAACCGTTAAATCATCATAGTAGCATACTAGTTTACTAAGTGGTTCGAAGCTATGCCAACATTCAAAGATGATGGAGAGAAAATAACTCTCTTCTTGTTTAATCGTGATAATAGCAAGGTTCGGCTTATTGAAGGAGATTGTCATTGACCACAGTCATTTTAGAACAAAATAAATAATCGAAGCTAACATCAAACGCTGAGGAAAGAACATTTATCACCCTTTATTACCCAAATTTGTTTAATGGTCAGGTGGAAGATGTGAATAAGTCTCCCTAAGACCATTCTACAACAAACGATGAATTCAGCCAAGTCAAATTGGCATTTGATGTTGTACTTGACATTGTGGGCCTACCAAACATCAGAATAAATACTTCCATTGGTTTTTCACCTTTTCAATTTATTATGGTCTAGAAGCGCTCTTCCAATAGAGTGTCGCATCCCATCTTTAAAGTTGGCGCATGCTTATTTCCATTAATTCACCGCTTGAAGAATGCTTATTATATCTCGAGTATCCTAATGAGCAAAGGACGATGCAACCTTTGATAATGAGGCTCACAAGAAATAATTCAAGTGTCAATATGATAGATCCATTCGTCCTTGGATTTATCTGAAGGTGACTTTGTCTTGGTCCATGACCAAGATAAGGATCCCTAGGGGTAGGCAAGTTCAAAACCCCCTCGGGTTCAGCCAGACCATTCATTGTGAAGGAGGTACTAATAAGGGCACTTATTATCTGGTTGAATTTGAAGGGAACACCTTAGTAGAGCCAAAAAATGGGATCTATCTCAAGAAGTATTACTCATAGGTCCGGCCTCCCTGGGTGACTTCTTGTACATGTGTATAGATCTTATACAATTATTTTATTTTGTCCTTTTGTTTTATGAACGTGTCATTTTAATGTCATCTTTTCCAATCAGGGTAGATGTCAAGTGAATCAGAGGTGTTTGTTGGGTTCACGGATGGTTCTATCCTCACACTCAGACACTTGTTTCCATAGCTTGGGTGATCTTCACACCTCAAGGCCAGCTTGTTACTGAGGTATTTGTTTAGGTGACACCAAAAACAATTTCTCTGAATATGAAGTAATAGAGTTTCTTCTGATTCTTTGTCACATGGTATCTCTCATATTTGGGTCTACTTAGATGCACAATTTGACCTGGCCCCAGTTAAATGGGATTTTACCGCTTATGATCCTACTCTACATCGACATTCCTTAGGGTATGTCTCTTAGAACGTTGTTTTGATTAAATTACATATATCCATGTTCCTAGAGATTGAATCAAAATGAATAATCTAGCTAATCAAGTATTAGACTGACATATTTTACACATGTAAGAAAAATCTCACACATACACATGTAAATACATTTGTAAATAAATGTAAATGATAAGACATAAGATATGTAAATACACACATATGTATATCTAAAGTTTCAGACATATAGGGCTAGCACCTCAAAAAATACATATCCAATACACATCACGGGGCCTATGCCCCAAAAATATACAAAACTTTCCCCCAGCACATAAGTGGTCTATCCTAAAGCTGAGGGCGAGGCATGTTGGCTTTGACCATAGGAACTACCATGTTTTCCAAACATCAAAAGAAATGGTCCCAGGTTCGTGGCAACTCTTAACCATCGCAGTTTCATCTGGATGGTGGACCCGACCTTCCATAGTGACTACGCGAGTGAGTGTGGTGGGGTTTCACTCCACCCATCCCAAAACTCTCTTAGCCTCCCTAGATAGAGGTCCCCTTGCTGTTGTTGTTGGTCCGAAGGCTATGGCTTCTACTACCTTTGGTCGAGGATGCCGACTAGTCCTTTGAGAAGTTTGCTGGATGCAATGGCCCCACATATGTACATAAATAAATACATAGCTTTCAGATACTTTGATTCCCATAAAAAATTATATATATAAAAAAAAAAAAAATTAAAAAACATACATATCTCTCCCTCACCGCCCGTGCTTTAATGGGTACAAGTCTTGGTCCCTGGAAAGGTTGATCTCGACATAGGGGTCGTGCTCACAAGTCAAAGTAGGTGTCATCGAAGGCCTCTATGGTCCTCCCTCCTCCCTCTCATTGCAACACTAAGCATCTACACCGCCGGGAGAGGTCACATGCCCCTCGCGACTGCCTTCGTGGGATCAAGACTAGGCACCTCTCGAAGAAGAATGAGAACAATATGGTCCCAAATCCAAAGTTTTGTTGTCCCACCCACTTAATAATTCGGTGATTTGTCTCTTCATGCAGTCAAGTATGGTCGTGCTCCAGTTGAATATTCATGCATTTAAGCACTGCAGTGCATAATGCATGTCCACCTAGGATTCCCTTGGACATGTAAACCGGATAAATAATTTATCCGCCTTAATAAGTGTAAAAGTATCACTTTGAGTGATGGGTTGGTAATCTTGTTAATTGGCACCTCAGAACCTACTTTCTCAGTAGTTATCCTCGCAATGTAGCCTAATCAAATCAGTAATTTTGTGAGTCCCGAGGGGACAATAATGCAAGTTGACTAGTTCACCTCTCCTCGAGGCCGGGCCATAGTATATATATCTTCGTACCGTTGGAGTCAACGACGTATTCTCAAGCATAAAGGCCTCAGCATGAGGATGCCAATAGTCTACCAAGGGATTCACTAGCTTGGGTTGTGCTCTCATGAATGGACACTAGAAGAAATTACACAAACCACGTTGTCTCAATGTGGCCATAACTGCAGGGTCCTCATCAACCAACACATCAATATCCTCATGCTCCCTCTCTCTCCAATGGATGCACATTTTGCAAAAATGACAAGTTCAAAGGAGAGTTAAGTATTACATTTTTATTTTTTTCCATATTTTTTTTTTTTTCTTTTTGTTTTTTGGGGGTGTGATGACCTTTTTAAAGGTCATCCCTATGTATATGCGGGTTGTCCCATGACATCCCGCATACACATAGGGATGACATTTTTTAAAGGTGCACAACCCCTCAAAAACTAAAACTAGTATAAAAGAAAAGTATGGAAATGCAAGAGGAGCTATTTTCTACTTACTTGGTCTAAGAGGAATTTCGTTTCATCCACTGAGGCTCCCCTAGAATCAACTCTTTAGAAAAGGGGTGTTTTTGTATTTTGGGTCAATTCTCAATTTGCAATGCTGATAATGAGAGCTTCCAACTTTCTATTTATAGACTTTTTGGCCCCTTTTTGTCATTTTGTTTTACCTTTTTTTGTTATTTTTTTTGGCTTGAAAATCATGTAAGGTGGTTCTTGAGTTTCTCATTGGATGTTATGATACAATTTACTTTTGGTTTGGATAAATTTTTGGGATATGGGGCACTTTTAAGGTCCTTTTATGAAAAGTCATTTTTGCAACTTTGTGCATTTAAGTTAGGATTCCACCTCCACATGTTGCACCTCATTGTCTTTTTCACTTTTCCATAGGATCGATCCCACCGAATTATGACACGTAACCATATTTATTTCTCTACAAGTGTTGTAATTTAGTGGTAGATCCTACCTCCACATAGATTCCCTAGGTAGATCATGGTTTCATTTTGGTGTCCATGTCGTCCTTAATGATTTTAGGCTCTTGAGTCCTTGGTTAGTCCTATCATGATTACAAGTTTGAACCTTCACATGTCTGATATGTTATCACTTTGGTCCTCACCCTCAGGACTCCAAAAATAATGGGTCTTCTTTTAATACCTTTTCATACCCTCTAAACATGAAAATATTGTCGAGCGATCTTGTTTCCCTTCACGCTTGTTAAACTCAAATTTGAAGGCATGTCTGTCTAGTGGTAGTTTACCCCTTTTTCAGTCAGGATGGTCAATTGTATGAAAAAAGGTATACTCTAGGAAATTTGGTTCACTAGAAGAGTATTCTCAGGTATAAGTTTAACCCTTTTTTAGGACTAAGGGACTAAATTTACGAAAAAAGGAACCCCCACGGAGTCCATAGTTAATCTCTTTTTAGACTCCCTAAAATTGAAAAGATCATTGAGTGTGCTTGTTTCTTCACACTCATTAAACTGGTCCAGAAGAACATCCTCTATGGAGTCCATAGTTAATCTATTTTCAGACTCCTTAAAAGTCAAAAGATAATCAAGTAACCTTGTTCTTTCACACTCATTCACTGGTTCATAAAAACATCTACTGGCATGAGTTTACTCATTTTTTCAGACTATAGATTAAGGAGGAAAAAGGTACAGCTTAGGAGTTTCGTTTCATTGGGACAGTTCTCCTAAGTATATTTTATACTTTTCAGGCTAAGGAGACTAAATATAGAAAAAAAAGCTCTTTTCAGACTCCTTAAAATTGAAAATATTGTCAAGTGATCTTGTCTTTGTTACAGTCGTTAAAATGGTTTTGAGTAGAAGTCTTCTCGATGCTAGTTTATCCCTTTTTCGAACCAACTAAACTATCTTCGAAGGAGTTACCCCAGTGGAGTCTTCTTTTATTCTTTTTCAGGCTCTCTAAAAATGAAAAACCACTGAGCTTACCTTCGCTAGGATATTTAAAAATACATTGAAGGGGGTTTCATCATGTCTTACTAATCATAGTTAGATATCTATGTCTTTGGCCTAATGTCGGCTCCATGTGTTGGATCATGTTGTCATTGATGCCAATGGTTTGATTGATTGATGTCAAGTGATTGATTGATTTCAAAGGATTGATTGATTGATGATTTTTGTAATATAGTATGTATTATCCTTGATGAGAATGCATAGATGAAGATGGATCAATGAGTTGTCATTGATAGATGATGAAGATGGATCGATGTGGTTCCATTGGTATATGATGCATTGTTAGAAAAATGTA
>SNQJ01S0111572.1:1048-25192 GCA_010110895.2 Picea sitchensis | reverse complement strand
CATTCGACGCCATTATGGTCATCGAACTGTTGGTGTGTGGGAGCTGAAAAATTTTGCAGAGAGAGCATGGGTGAGGGGTAGGGGCCATGGGCATAGTGAATACGTAGCGCCTTGTGGGGAGGGTAGTTAAGGAGCATTATTGGCCCTTGACCAAGTTTTGGGAGATACTTGGTCATGTTTGACCGTTTTGGGGACTTCGACAGCCTATTGAAGATGGAGTGCTAGACGAAGCAGAGATCATGCAATCTCAACCCACTTTAGGGTCCCTTTTGGGTTTTGGGATAATGTAATGGGAAAGGGATGTCGGCCTGTGGGTTTACCCATGCTTAGGCCCACTTTTGTAATGTATAAATAGATATCTAGGCATCTATCGAACGAGATAGAGATGTATGTGATGTAAGATAAATGCTAATAGATTTGTAAGTGCTCTGTCAATGATTGTAAGAGGCTTGCAGAGCTAAGTGCAAGTCATTGTAAGGAGTTGTGGAAGGATTTGTGCTGTAGTGCAAGGAAGAAGGATCTAACGAGCTGCGCAGATCTTTTGTCCAATGCGAAGAGGGTTTTTGGTGGCTTTGTGCTTGTAACCTATTTGACTGAAGATAATAAAGAAGAAGAGTTCATGGACGTAGCCCCAGGGTGGGGGCGAACCACGTAAATCTATGTGTTAAGATTTGTGCTTCGACTTAATGTGTTTATCCCTTCTTTTGCTAATACTTTGATATATTTAGATATATCTACTTATGTTTTGTGCTTCTTAGAGGTGTGTAAATGCTAGATCTAATGTGTATGAAGATGCTTAGGGATGATCTACTGGATTTGATTTGTTTTACTATTGCTAAGTACTGAAATACCTTAGATTTAAGTGAATGTTGCGATGCTCTATGCTATCTACGAAGTATAATAAGGGTGAATATTGATGAATGATCGATGTTAAGTGCTTTGTAAGCGATATAATCATAGATATGTGTCCCAGCTAAGGTTACAGACACCTGAGTCTTGCAACCACCCCTGCCTCTACCTCGGGTGAGACTTCAACTGCTTTGCAGGTGTCGTCGAAAGAGCCGATAGTTAGGGTTTTGTTGGTGCATTGTTGTATCATTGAACCCCAGGTCTACCCCTGTGCCAACAAATGGTTCCATTGTCGGGACCTAAAAATGTGATTGCGGGGAACTGAAAAAGAAGAAGCTTGGTGCAAAGAGTTGACCTGAAATCTCTGTGTGAAGATCTATTGCTCTAGTGCGCAGTATTTTTCTTGACCTGAGAAGCTTTGTTCAAGAAAAGAGGTTAGATCTGCAAGAAAAGAGTGTTGATCTGAAGAAAAGAAGAAATATGTGAACGCTTTGTTCCCTAAGAAAGGTAAAAGTGAGGACATCTAATTAAAAGAGGTAAGATATGCAAGCTTTGAGCTCTGATAAGTGTAAGAATAGTGAAAATTTTTAGATCTGAAAGCTTTGTGCTATGTAGAAGTAATATAAGTGGAAAAAAAAATTTCTAGAGTATGGATCTAGGTATATCTGATAAATTTTGTCCTAATTTGAAAGATAGGGTGTTAATAGATGAAAGAAGGTTTGATATGAATAGATCTGAAAAGAATAATGGAAGATATGTTATACCTATGCATAGAAAAAATGTTTGGACTAACAGATGGATGCAGGATCCTAGAAATAATTTGTTGCAGGTTAGCTACCATGATCCTAGTGCGCAGTACAGAAGAGGCTGGGGATCATTGAAAATAAAGAGAGGATTAACCCTCTGTTATAGTTGCAGAAGACTAGGACATTTTCTTAGTGTCGGCTAGGTAGAAATGTTTGGTAAATTTAATTATTATAAGAAATTGCTAGCGTTTATTAAATTTTTGTTTATTTTAAAGGTTATGATAGTTTATTAATAATTTTAGGGTTTCTTATTCATAATTGATTATTTAATGTTCTAGGGTTTAGTTTATAGGTAAATTGAATTTTAATTTTAGGTTAATCTAATAAGAGGTTAAGGTGTGCTTGTTTTGGATTTAATATTAGGGTTTGTTATAAGGTAAAGAATGGGTTCTAATTAATTTAATGTTGTGTACTAAAGTATTTATTAGGAATAATAGGTTATAGGGTTAGGTTATAGGTAGCAAGTAATTTAAAAATTAGGGTTTCTTATTTATAATTAATTATTTAATATTCTGGGGTTTAGTAAATTAAATTTATAATTTTATAATTTTAGGGTTGTGTGCTTGTTTTGGGTTTGATATTAGGGTTTCTTTTGTTATAAGGTAAATAATGGGTTCTAACTAGTTTTAATGTTGTGTACTAGAGTCTTTTAATGGGAATAAAAGTTTCTAGGGTTAGGTTATAGGTAACAAGTAGTTTAAAAGATTAGGGTTTTCTTTTCTTGTTTATTTTATATTCTGAGTGTTTTTATTACTACAGGGTTGATTAATATTAAACAATTTAGGTTCTTAGGTTTTTTAGGGGGTTATTAGGCTGTCTAAGAATTAAATGGGAGGGGGTTTTTAGGAATAATTTGTTAAAAATAAGAGAAGAGAAATTTACCAAAGTTTATTGTTGTTTTTTGTGGAACAGGGGGAGCCAGTTTTCGCTCAGTTCTAGTCCATTGTCTCTGTTAAGGTTACTAGGGTGTTTACGAATTTCAATGGCTTCTCTAATACGACGTTTGAAGAGGTGATTCTCTTTGGCGAGGATTTTGGTGTCTTCTAGGCGAACATGGTGTCTAGTTTTGGTGGAGTGTTCAGCTAGGGCGGAGGTGCGGATGCGTCCGTTCTTGATGTCAGCTCCATGTTCTTTTATCCTAAATTTTCTACCTAGCCAACACTAAGAAACTTTCCCACTTCCGGTATTTATACCAGACTAGGACATCTTGCTAAGGAATGCCCTGGAATAAGACCTAGTTGTATTTGTTGTAAGGCTATGGACCACGAAGTGTTGGATTTCCCTAGAATGATCACTAAGATTCAAGGAATGAATCTAAATCAAGGAAACCCTAAGGTAGATCCAGAAAAGGAAGAACCCCAAAAAGACTCATAGAAAGTACTGCTACAGATGAAAGAAACCTTGAATGGCCACTGACATGTCAGCCTATCAGAGATCTTCAAAGAGAAGGAATTCATCGAAGCAAGAATAGGGGACTTCGACATTGACTTTGTTCTGGATGAGGAAACACAGACGAATATTATGCCAAAAAGAACCTGGGAAGCTATAGGAAGGCCTACTATGATCCCTTCAGTAGGAGGCATAGGGATATTTAGAGGAAAATTGGTAAACCTATGTGGAAGGCTCGATGGATACCCATGACTATCAATGGAACTTTGACAGAAGAAGACTTTGAGATTATTAAATTCGTTGAAGACAGCGCCCCATTTACTATGCTAATAGGAAAACCTTGGATTGATAGAGATCAAGCTAGATGAAAGGCAGAAGAAGAAACTTTGGAACAGAAGAAGAAAGACCTAAAAGGCTTTATGACCAAAAAGATCGCGCAATTGATTGCAGAACAGGAGAGAAGATCGAAGCTATTCAATGATAACAACCTATATGTAAAAGCTAAAATAACACTAGAGGATCCCCAAGAGTTTGAATTACCTACCCCAAGAACAAAATAAGTATTAACCAGAAACCCAAGGAAATAATTTCTACAGCGCGAAGTAACTAATACCAAAGAAGAAAAGAATCAGAATGAGAAAAGCATTACCGAGATGAAGCTCACTAGAAAGAAGGCTAGAAAGTTAAGAAAGAAAAAGGCTAATACTAAAATATTATAGGAGGTTCTAGAGGCGACCTTGCAGAAAGAAAAATTACAGAATTTGAGCTTCGTCGAGATATCATAACTGCGACATAGAGTACTTCGCCATGACGAAGCAATATAGCCGTTAGGTCCGATATATCTATTCAACTTCTACTCTGAACAGACAGAAAAGCAATAAAGGTTCGCTATCTGACCGTTAGACTGCGCCATAACAGATCGAACAGGAGTTAATGGAGGCTCATACCTGTTGCAAGCAATCTATTACAGAAGTTGTCTATTTATCCCGTCGCGCCATGCAACGCGAAAACTTTTGCTAATTGAGAATTTGAGCTCGTAGCCTTGATTAAGATTTCCCAGTGATCACTACGCATTTTCCTTCTACCCTATTGTAGTGCCCACATTACTTTGAGAACCCAAGATATCTGTCCTGAGCATGTATGTCCGAAGAGTTCACCACCGAAGAAGCAACTGGAACAGAAGTTATGATCGAATTAATCATTGAAAGAACCATGTCAGGGAGTGGACTCTCTACAGGTGTACAGGCCTCATCGATGCAAGGAGTGCAAGCCTCCTCATCGAGTGCTTGATCCGACCCATCCCACGAAAGGAGAACTAAGCATCGAGACAATATTGCAAACACTAAATTGATCCTGAGCATCCTACCTGCCTACATTCCACCCCTGAGTGGTGCAATTAATCAGGATAGTGTGCCTAGAGACTTCAAGTACCCTTTAGTCATGGCATACCTACCCAAAGGGATATGCACAATTCACGCAGACCAAGAGAATATTGCAGCGTTGAAGTTTAGTGACTTCAACCTCGGGAAGTTTTTCAGCATGCTCGCTCCATACAAGTAACTAACGAAGACAAAGGGAAGGAATTTGAAGATCATCCCCTAGTCATGGACCCATAACCTCGTGCGGTCCACATTGTTGAATGTTATGAAGATCCCACACTTCAGATGACATCAAGAAGTGAACGCATGTGTTAAGTTGTTTTTATCTTGTTACCATGGAGGATATTTATGGCTGAACCGATGTATCACAGTGGATCCAACCTTGATCCATCGGATCACCAGGCTGAGCATGCAAGGCCCTGACCCATAGGATTTGTACCCTGGAAAGACCACAGACCAAGCCTTAGCACAGAAGATAAAAGAAACTTATGGCAATGTCAAGAAGGGAACGCAAGGCTACAAGATAGCCTCTATCCAAAATGACGCAGTACGCCTCACCTGTCAACTAATTGCTGGAAAATTAGTTCACAAGAATCGGCCCACCCAAGTCACTGGATTCGTAGTAGACCTCACAGGAAAGTACGCGGAGGGTGTACATATGAATTGGGAACAGTACCTTGTAAACCATCTAGAACTTGATTGTAGGGAAGTGCAATACGAAGGGTATGAGTTCCATTTCAACTGGCTTCTCACACTGATCACATTCATTGCATGGGAAATGCCAGAAGGTACGACCTTCTTGGACATTGAACCCTTTGAACCTTTGGTTGTGAATTTCAGTACCCTATGGTACTCGAACAATATGAATAAACAATGGCAGACAAATGTCGTGTTTCATTCATATTATAATCAGTTGAAAGAATCTATCCAGTCTACATTGCACATCACTCTGAACACCCTCCACAGGTTTCGTCCCCTGATGAAGTTCAGCGTAGATAGACACTTTCTCTACATCAAAGCACGCATTGACGAGCACAAGAAACCGTTACAATCCTATTATAAATTAATAGAAGAATATCTGGAGGAGATCACAAAGGAATTGTCGGTGGACCTCCTTGTTCTAGCTGACCCTGCGGAGATATCTGATGTAGACAGTCCAGAAACTGTGCAGGATATACCTAGACCTAGCATGCGATAGAAGATCAGCGAAGTGAAAGACTTAAGCAGTACCTTGGTGAAGACTGCTTCCATCACCCCAAAGCAAGAGGATGATGGTGAAGAGTTAGAAGAAGTTGAACAGAAGCGCAGAGATGAAGCAGATCTTTTGAAGAAGAGGAAGGTTTCACCTCAGAAACCTTCTTCCCGGAAGAATTCCAAAACTCTCGTGACTACGAATTCCAAAACTTCATCGTCGCAGCTCTAAATGATGTTGCTATGGAGATAGTAGAGAAGCAAGAGACTAAACAGGATGATATGTACATTCAAATCGATATAGAACTCCAAGGAGTGCAACAGGCACTTCAGTCAAAGAACAAAGCCTCCACTATGCCCCTGTCAATAGGAACACCAGAAGTAGGAGATGAGCCAGCTCAACTCCACCAAATCGTGGATTCATTTGAGGCTCGACTTTTAAAATCACAGAAATAAGCAGCGCAAGCCACTCAGGCTTTAATACAGGTACAAGGAGTACTTGTAGAACAACGCAGTGCTACAGAAAAAAGAGTGCTCTCCAAGCAAAGTGGAATGACGAGAAAGAACAGCTCCAGCAAGGAAAGGAACAGATGTTGGTGGAGCAACTGGAGGTAAAGGAAGAGGTCAACAGAGCCCTTCACTCTGCAATAGTCATTGAGGTAAAGACTGAAGAAAGAATCCCATAGCAGGTGGCACAGCTCGAAGAAGTGATCCAGAAGCTCCAGCAGTGCATTGCAGATCTAGAGCTTCACACAGTACCGAAGGCCCCGCAGGAGATCAAAGACCAAAGAGAAATAACTGCCTGTAGCGCAGTTGGCAAACTGGAAGCTCTTGCCTTGGAGTGCAAGCAGTTGAGTAGTCATAGCGACCAGACATATGAGAACCTCACCGAGAACCCATAGTTATATAAATTGGAGTCACATCTCCAGGAGGCGAAGTATGAAGCTGAAAAGCTACAAACACAGTTGAAGGCCCTATCACCCGTAGAAAGAATGAATATATATCATGAGTAGTGCATAGACCAGCAGCAGATCCATACAATCTAGAGAAAAGTGATGGATGTGACTAATTGCCTTCAACCTGTGCAAGACAAGGAATGCATGTTGTTTTCCAAGATCGAAAGCCAAGGGGAAGAGCTAGAACAGGTCGCCATCACTGCAGAACAATGTATGGAAGGACCAGAAAATGATGCACTCATCCAGGAGTTTGTCGAGCAAGAGGTCGTAGAAAAGCAGCAGGTCGAAGCAGCTCAAGCCAAGCTCGATGAGTTCGAGGTAGAATTGATCAGACCATAGTGACTCGGGATGAGTCATAGGTGAGTGTTGGGGGCATGTTGGCCCTCAACCAAGTTTTGGGAGATACTTGGTCATGTTTGACTATTTTTGGGACTTCGAAAGCCTGTCGAAGATGGAGCACCAGAATAAGCAGAGATCATGGAATATCGGCCCACTTTTAGGTCCTTTTTGGGTTTTGGGATAATGTAATGGGAAAGGGATGCCAGCCCGTGGGTTTACCCATGCTTAGGTCCACTTTTGTAATGTATAAATAGATATCTAGGCATCTATTGGATGAGATAGAGATGTATGTGGTGTAAGCTAAGTGCTAATAGATTTTTTAAGTGCTTTGTGCAAGACTGTAAGAGACTTTCAGAGCTAAGTGCAAGCCATTGTAAGGAGTTGTGGAAGGCTTTGTTTTGTAGTGCAAGGAAGAAGGATCTAGCGAGCTACGCAGATCTTTTGTCCTATGTGAAGAGGGTTTTTGGTGGCTTTGTGCTTGTAACCTATTTGACTTAATATAATAAAGAAGAAGAGTTAGTGGACGTAGCCCCAGGGTGGGGGTGAACCATGTAAATCTATGTGTTATGCTTTATGCTTCGACTTGATGTGTTTATCCCTTCTTTTGCTAAGTGCTTTGATATATTTAGATAGATCTACTTATGATTTGTGATTCTTAGAGGTGTGTGAATGCTAGATCTGACATGTATGAAGATGCTTAGTGATGATCTACTAGATCTGATATGTTTTATTATTGCTAAGTGTTGAAATACCTTAGATTTAAGTGAATGCTACGATGCTCTGTGCTATTTGCAAAGTATAATAATGGTGAATATTGACGAATGACCGATGCTAAGTGTTATGTAAACGATATAATCACAGATTTGTGTCCCAGCTAAGGTTGCAAACACCTGAGTCTTGCAACCACCCCTACCTCTACCTCAGGTGAGACTTCATCTGCGTCGCAGGTCTCGTCGAAAGGGCCGGTAGTTAGGGTTTTGTTGGTGCGTTGATGTAGCGTTGAACCCTGGGTCTGCCCCTGTGCCAACAAGCATGGGGGGTGAGGTGGTATGCATCCAGTCATCACGGTGTGTTTCAGGAGCATGGGTGTGGGCATGGTCACCCACATCCGGGGTGTTTACTTTTTAACATTATAGAGATTATACAAATTATTTGATTTATTTTCTTTAATAAAATTTTAGAAAATTATAATTAATCATATTAATATGTTTTTAGAAAATTATAATTAATCATATTAATATGTTTATGTTTTTTTATATAATGAAAATGAAAAATAAATAAATCAATATGATACAAATTTATATTAAAAAGGTTTTAATTTAATTATAATTGTTACATGAAAACACTATATTGAAAAATGGAAGTCAATACCATCACATATTTATTTATTTTACAAGAAAGTCGAATTTATATTAATATAGCAATGGTATGACCACTGTGAAAACATCTACATAGTTTAGGCATGCATCTTGTGCATGAAAACCAAAATTACATATATAGGTGCCATAAGACAAACCCCAGAAATGCCCATTTTGTCTTAGAATCCAAAAATTGACTCCTATGGAGTTAAGGTGCCGCATACATTGGATCTTCAAAGTAACCAAAATTGGGCAAGGTCCAAGTGTGGGGAGGAGCATCGTTACACATGTTGTCCCAGGTTTGAGGGTCCTTCGTTCAGCAAAGTATTCACTCCTACGTCTTGATGGAGTGTCGTCATGGCTGCTTGAAGCTCCAACTTTTCCAGCCTGGATTCTAAATCCGCAATTCTTCCATTGACCTGTTGCGTCGTTTGAGTGAGGGCATCCACAACTTCCTCTCTGAGATGAATTAGATATTCCTCAAGCATCTCGAACCTTCTATCACCTTCCCATCCAGCTAGAAAAGAAACCCTCTGTGCACACTGAGATTCCTCTTCAAATCACAGATTTCCTGTTCCAGCGAAGGAGGTGGATTGGATGGAGCAGTCGACTCAGAGCTGGAGGCCATTTGCAGGATGGAGAAAAAAATGTCAGAGTTTGACAGGCTTAGGACCGGGAAAAAGAAATTGAGCAAGACAAACATTCTTCCGAGAGATATAATGTTGAAGTGCAGGCTTCTGCCACCCTGAATTTAACTACGATGCGAGCATGCGAAGCCATGATTCAGAGGGACCTCGCTCGAGCAAGTTGCGGGAGAGAGATGGGATTGGGACCGGAGTGCTTGAGGGGCGTGAGGGTAGACTCGTGTAAAAATGTGAAGAATGACGTAGCCTGGAGGGAGAATTACCATCGCTTGAGGGAGTCAGGTGCTTAGGTGATGCCATGGATCAGGATGCGAGGAGGATCGTCCAGCTGCCCCCCTGACACGATACCTCCAACAAGCTGCCCACCTCAGACCGTTAATGGATTGGGGTGAAGGAAAGGGTCCCATTGGTTGAGAGGAGTCCCTTTCTCAAGGGGATGGCGGATTTAGCTATTTGATCTGCTTCTCCATTTAATTACCGGAGCACATGGTAAAAATCAATCTTCCTGAAGGATTTAGAGAGTCGTTGGATTTTCTTGAGAAGTTGTCGAAGATTCATTTGATTGGTTAACAATTTAGTGACCAGGGCTTGGATTAGAATTTGATATTCTCCTATCACCATGATTTCATTGATGCCTTGCTCCCAGGCTTGGGTAAGGCCTTTCCAAAGACTCAGAGCTTCTGCCATGTTATTGGTGTCTTCCTCTAATCCCCAGGAATAGCTCAGTTCTAGAATTTCATCGGGGCCATAGAGGACCCCTCCCTCTCTTTTCGCCCCTGGATTTCCTTTCTAAGATTCGTCAAATAAAAGGATGTGATTGTTCTGAGTGCACCTCCAATCTTTGAACTCCAATTGCTCCTTACGCAGTTCCTAGGCTTCGTGAAGTTGCTTGGGGATTGAGGAAGGGGGTTTTAGATCTGGAGAAAGGCTATGAATCCAGGCTTCTTTAGTCAGGAGAGAGGATGAATATTCGAGGTTGACCAAAGGAAGGAGAGACAATCTCCCAGGAGAGCCTTGGATTTTACAGAAACATAGGTGGGGGTGGAGGACTGATTTATGAAAATTTGGGCATTTCTTTCTAGCCAAATTTCCATAAAATAAATTTAGGAAAGGTAAGCCAGCAACATTTAAGTTGATCTTTGGATTTGAGTGAAAAAGGACAAAGGGAGGTCTAGGTACTTATCAGGGAGTGGATATCTAGGGGGATTTGGACCAGGGCCCACCTTGGCAGGGAAAATCTCCACACTTCTTTTGCAAAGGGGCAATTGAGGAGTAGATGATCGACTGATTATTCATGGGAGCAGCAGAGAGGACATCTCAAGGGGCCTTCCCAGCCTTTTCTCCTAAGATTATCACCCACCAGGATACTGTTGTGTGCTAAGGTCCAAATGAAGAAGTCCACTTTAGGTAGGATTTTGACTTTCAAAATCTCTTTCCATAGTGCCAGATTTCCTAGAGTCTGGGGCACTGCAGAAAGGATTTCATAGCCTACTGCTACTAAGTAGTCCCCTAAATGACGTCCCCGGCCTCGTTTGTCCTTGATTCTCTTGGATATTAGGGATTTCCCTTGAAGCAAATAAATCAAGAGTTTTTTTTCGTGGAGCAACTAGGGGGGGTAGTCTGGGAGGACCCATCTCACCCAGTCTTTAGTTTCGTCTCTTTTCCAGAGGGAGATATCCCAAAGGGTATTAATATTTTGAGCTTTTAGAGTGACTTTAAGAAGAGTCATTCCTGTAATGCTATCGAGCAGAGGGTCCCCCATTATGGATTCTTCTCAGATTCGAATTTTCTTCCCATTGCATGGAATCCACGTAAGAGCATTAGCAAATAAACTATGCATTTTTTAGCATATTGAGAATATCGGGGAGCCATGATTGGTTTTAGGTGCAGCATCTAGACATTGGAGCCTCAGGCCAGAAAAATATTTCTTCCAGAGAGTTGTTTTGCACTAGGAGCTCCTCCCTGACACTACATTCCAAAGCAATTTCACTCCTAGGGCCAGATTTTGGATTTGTAGATCACGAATTTGGAGACCTCCTTCAGGTATAGGCCTGGAAATTTTCCCCCAGCTGACCAATGAGATCTTTTTGTCATTGTTTTTTCCTCCTTTCCATAGAAAGTGTCGCAGCAGGGATTCAATTTTATTGAGAATGCCTTTTGGGGCAAGCAGGATTGAACATTGATAAATAGGGATTCTTGAAAGGACTGACTTTATAAGTACTAGATTGCCTGCTGACTTTAACCAGCATGAGCCCCAGGTGCTTATTCTAGCTTTTATTTTGTCGACTAGGGGAGCCCAACACGAGGACTTAACAGAGGATTTAAAAATGGGGACTCCTAAATACTTGAAGGAGTCCCATTGAGTTTTTCCCATTATTCCCATAATTCGGGTGATGTCAGTACAATTCCACCCATAAATTTGACTCTTCCTCTAGTTGATTTTGTTACCCGAGATGGCTTGATATTTGTATAGTTCAGATTTGATTTTTATGGCTGAGTGGTTGCTTACGCTTCCTAGGAGGATGGTGTCATTGGCGAATTGAGCATGGTTAATATCTCTGACTCCTCTGGTTATGCGTAGTCCCATTAGCTCTTTAAGATGTTGACTCTAATCCAGTTGGAAGCTCAACACCGATGTCTGTATGGCATAGACTAGCGGGGAGAGGGGGCATCCTTACCATATTCCTCGAGAGGCTTGGAAGAAGCCAGTTGGTCGGTCATTGACCAGAGGTGTTATCCATGGTTTTCCAATGCATGCTTGTTTCCACTTGATAAAGGAGTGTTCAAACCCAAGACACTGCATGACTTAAAAGAGAAATGTGTGCCTTGCCCTGTCAAAGGCATTTGCAAGATCCAGTTTGATTACCATACCTTTTTCTTTCTAATATTGGCTTGAATGGATGGCCTCCTGGGCAAGGATAATGTTGTCACTAATTTTTCTTCCCTTGATGAAGCCCCATTTATTTTTTGGTATGATTGAGGGCAGTATATTTTTGATCTGGTTGGCCGTGATTTTAGTGATAATTTTGTATCCGATGTTGCAGAGGGAGATTTTTCTAAATAGATCGAAGGAAGTGGCTCCTTTTTCCTTTGGAATGAGGGCTAGGAAAGCTGAGTTGGTGCTTCCTCCTATCTTGCTGCAGGATTGCGAGTTTTGAATCATTCTATTGAGGTCATTCTTGAAACTTTTCCAGCAAAAATTGATGAACCGAGTTGTGAAGCCATCTGGCCCTGGGGCTTTGTCAGGATCCATAGTGGCTATATCTTTCTTGATTTATTTTTTAGATATATGCGCTATGAGGGCTGAGTTATCTTCCATGGAGACCATTTCGGGAATCAAATTTAGGACTTCGAAAGTGGGAGATTCTAGGGAAGTGGGATCCTCTGTATAGATATCTCTAAAGTGTATATGAGTTGCTTGCTTAATGTCTTCAAAGCTGGAAGGGATTTTCTCTTGGGCACGGACTTCTTTCATAGTATTTAACTTCTTTTGTCCTTCTTCTTGATTGTGGAAGAAACTTGTTTTTTTATCCCCCGGATGGAGCCAGAGGATTCTGGATTTATGTCGCCAATAATCCTCCTCCTGTCGGCAAGCCCAATGAAGGTTTATGTGCAGCTGGTGTTCTTTTTCCAAAGAAATGGGGTCAACGGGGAGAGATTTTGCCTAGTTTTGATGTTGTTCCAAGGCGTGTTGTGCTTCCAGTCACTGATGGAGAGGGGTTTTGATGGTTTTGGCCCAGGATTTAAGGGTCGCTTTAAGTTTCCTCAGCTTTTCTTCCCAGATGAAGAAGGGTGAGCCCATGATTGAAACCTTCCATACTGAGGTGACGAGGTCTAGAAACCCTTCCTGGTGGATCTAGGAGGGGCTGAACCGAAAAGGAATGGGGCCCAGGTTGTGGCCTTGCATAATTTCTAAGAGGATTGGTTTGTGGTTCGAGGAATTAAAAGGAAGGATAGAGGAGTCAAGGTTAAGCCCAATAAGAAAAAGGGAGTGTTGGGCTAGGAATATGTCAAGTTGAGCGGCTATATGTACTGGGCCTATTCTTCTATCGAACCAAGTGAACAATACTTTGGGAGGCTTGATGTCTTCCAAATCCCAATCCAAAATTAGGTCATAAACTGTTTCCCGGAGGGGGTATCTGACTGGGGTCCCCCCTTTTTTTTTTCCTGGGCATTTAGGATGATGTTCAAATCCCCCGATAGAATTCTATTCTCGAGGCTATGAAGCTGAAGGAACTTCTGCATAGACTTCCAACTCTCTCTTTTTTCAGCAAGGAGAAATGGAACATAAATGTTGAAGAGACTTACCTGAAGGCCTATGTCTTTATGGAAAAAAAATTTGAAAATACAGTGTGGACAGGTGAGAGAATGGATCAGATCAAACTCATTGGGATTCCAAAGAGTGCCTAGGCTGCCTGAGGCACCTCGGGAGCTTACTGCTATTCCTTCTCTTGAATTCCAAAGTGACTTTCTAGTTTGGAAGAATTGATGTTCCTCCAACTTGGTCTCCTGAATTAAGAGGACGTTTGGGGTGGCTATGTGCATTAAATATTTCATTGCTTCTGCTTTCTATTTGCTCCCTAGATCCATGCAGTTCCAGGAGATGACCTTCATTAATTACCTTTGCTAGTGGTGGAAATTCCTTTAGAGAACTGCCCTTGTTGCCTCATTATTCTAGGGTTGAATAGCCCTTCCATTGTTCATTGTCCTCCCTTCCTCCCTACAACTTGTCTTTGTAAGTTTCTTCCTCTATGCATTCCTTTGTTGATTTTATTCCTCTCTTTGAAGTTTTCTTAGTTATTTGTATTAGATCTATTTCCCCTTCCTCTTCCTCCAATAGGTCTTCCTATGTTCCTTGATCTTGTTGGGTGGATGGGACTTCTTGGGAGAGGGCCGCATTGGTCACTGGGGTAGGATATAGTCTTTCATTTCCTGGTGAATATGGGGTGATGGGTGGAACAGTTTTAGTCATGTTTCCTTCAGTTTATGGCTCTTCGAGGATGACAAAGCTATTCCCGGGTTCAGGATGATTTTTTTTTGGCGGACCTTCTTTTCTAGCTGGGGGGGGATTTGGGTTTTTCCCCTCTCGGTGCGTTCCAGGTTTAGGGTTTGCTCTATGTTTTTTGGGTTGATTCCACCTTTATTGCGAATCTTTTTGAGCTAGGCTTGAGGAATTTTTGGGCAGTTCTTCTGGAAATTCCCATACTCATGGCAATGTCTGCATTTGAATGGAAGTTGTTCATGGTCTAGATTTTGGAAGTGTTGCCAATCACCTATAGTCAATTTTATTGCTTCAGGTAATCCAGCTTGTAGGTCAACTTCAACACAAATATGGGCACAAGAGTATTGATCTTTGGGGTAAGCTTTGTCAATGTACTTGCCTAGCTCATTTCCAATGGTATGCAGTGAGGAGGATGACCAGTAGTGGATCGGGATATTAGGGGGTTTGACCCCCACCGAGATTGCCTTAGGAACATCCAGAGCTAGATCGAAGTAAGGGGTCTTGCGATTTAGATACATCCCTTGAGGCCCCATGAAATAGGGCCCATTTCTGAAGATTAGGTCGCGGTCGTCTCTGGAGATGAATTCGAACAGGAAAAACCCTCGACCTATTGCATATCAGGTGAAATTGCAGGTGATCAGAGGGTTCTAGTTCTTCTCGATCTAGTTTTTGGTGGTACGGGGCGAGGGATAAATCCTGGTGAACTGTCCCACCAGGGCCCGATCTGCCAAAGATACTGCGATCTGCATAGGTTGGTTCGGGGGAAGGGTGATGATTGGAACTTCATCGAGATTTTTGACAAACTTGGGGGGCGGATCAGAGGCGGGTTTCTTTCCATCAGCTATGAGAAGGCGTTTGAAGGCAGTTGCATCTATTGAGGGCATAGGGAGAGGCGGTTGCTCGTCGCCCCTTTTAGAGCTCATGTGACTCGATATCCTAAGCTAACCTAGCTCTTGCGAGAGCAGAGCATGTGCATGACTCCAATACCATCACATATTAACATAGTACATATACTAAATTGAATTTTAAAAAGTTATAACTTAATAAATTTTAGAAATGTTGATTAATAAACTTAATAAACTTTGATTAATATTTTTAAATTAAAATTGTTAAAAAATTCACTATTTCATTTAGGGTCACATAACCTTAAATGAATGTCGTAATGTGATGTAACATTTTCAAGGATAACTTATGTCAAATAGCTACATTCCTCAATGGTTGTGTCACATTATGACATACATCTTCAATGTATTATGTTGATTGCATCGTTCCTATATGGTTACATCACATTGTGATGTTCATTTAGGGTTATGTCACCTTGTGACATTTCCTTAGTGACATAGCCCTAAATGAATGTCACAATGTGATGTAACATTTTCAAGACTAACTTATGTCAAATAGATATGTTCCTAAATGGTTACGTCACATTGTGATGTTCATTTAGGAACATATCTATTTCACATAAGTTAGCCTTAAAAATGTTACATCACATTATGATGTGCATCGTGATGTTCATTTAGGGTCATGTCACCTTGCAAAATTTCCTTAGGGTTATGTTTCAATGTAATGTTTATGAATCACATCCCTCCTAATGGAATATTGGTGTCATATTACAGGTCATGCATAGTCAATCATGCTCAACCATAGTGAAGATGCTCATAAAATCAATCATGTTCAACAATAGTTAACATATGAAAATCACAATGTGACGTAACCATTTAGTAATGAATCAATTTGACATAAGATGATGAATATGTACATTGAAATGTGACACAACCATTGAGAAATGTATAAATTCAACATTATTCAAATAAGGTAAATGTCACAATGTGACATTATCATAGTAAATCGTCGCATTGTGACATACATATTCATTGTATTATGTTGAATTGCATCATTCCTAAATTGTTACGTCACATTGTGATGTTCATTTAGGGATATGTCACCTTGTCACATTCTTTTAGGGTTATGTTTCAGTGTGATGTTTATGGATTGCATCCCCCTATTGGGAATATGGGTGCCATATTAAAGGTCATACATAGTTAATCATGTTCAACCATAGTGAACATGCTCATAAAATCAATCATGTTCAACCATAGTTAACATGCTCACTCATGCTCATAAGGGTTCCATTAGTTTATGACATTCATTAATGTTTATGTGACATTGTTATATTCATTTTCAAGGATAAAATATGTGAAATTACTATATTCCTTAATGGTTGTGTTGCGCTGCAATGTACATCTGCATTGTATCATGATGAATTTCATCATTCCTAAATGGTAACGTCACATTGTGACATTAAAACCTTTAAAATAAATTTTACAATGTGACATCACATTTGATGAATGTCAAAATGTGACAAAAATGGGAATCATGATGTGACATGAAATTTGTTTAATGTTGCAATATGAAATAGTGATTAACGCAGCGAGATGAATGATGCAATTCGAGATAAACATCAAGGAATGTCACAATCCAATGTAACCCTCAATAAAGTTCGCAACGAGACAAAATCCTTTATGAATATAACAATGTCACATCACATGAAACCATTAATATAGAAAAATTCATGAATATACAAATTGAACATACTACAACCAACATAAAAAATGCAATATATATATAATAGAATGTGACATAACCATGTTCAAATGTCGTCGTCCAACATAGACCAAGAAAAATGTTGGAATGTCACAAAACCCTTGATGAATGTCACAATACAACATCACCTTTGATAAACTTTGCAATGTGACATAACTATTAATAATATTATTTAACCAACCTTGGAAAACCACAATCAAACACCATGGAAAACCATAATAAACAATGCCCAACCAGGCCAAACCAAAATCAACTAAATTCAATGTGCCATTACCCTCGATGAATGTCAAAATGTGACAAAATCCTCTATGAATGTGACAATGTGACATCACATTTGATTGACACCACATTGCAACATAACCATTCATGGAAGTAGGAAGTAGAAACATGTCAACCAAGATGAATGTCTCAATGTCACATAATCATTGAGGAAGATCGCAATCAAACATAGCCATCAACCATTAAGGAATGTCACAATCCAACATAACCCTTGATAAATGTAGTAATGGGACAAAATCCTTTATGTCGTAATGTCGCATTGCGAGGTAAATCTTCATTGTATTATGTCGAATTAAATCATTCCTAAATGGTTACATCACGTGGTGATGTTCATTTAGGGTTATGTCACAATGTGACATAAACAATTCAAAACGATGCAATTCAACATAATACATTGAAGATGTACGTCACAATGTGAAAAAACCATTGACGAATGTAAATATTTGACATAAGTTAGCCTTGAAAATGTTACGTCACATTGCGACGTTCATCTAGGGTTATGTCACCCTGTGACATTAATTTAGGGTTATGTTTGAATGTGAGGTTTATGAATTGTTTCCCTCATATTGAAACATGGGTACCAAATTAGAGGTCACCCGTAGTCAACCATAGACGACTACATTTAGGGTTATATCACCTTGTGAAATTCCTTTTAGCGTATGTTTGAGCGTGATGTTTATGAATTGTGTTGCTCATATTGGAATATGGGTGCAAGATCATCCATAGTCATCCATTCATTAGTTGTTGACTATGGTTTACTGTGTTGCATTTTGACATACATATTCATTTCCTTATGTCAAATTGCATTGTTTGTAAATGGTTATGTGACATTGCAACATTTAATTAGGGTTAAGTAATGTCACAGTAGTCCAACATAACCCTTAATAAACGTCATAATGGGACAAAATCCTTTATGTCGTATTGTCGCAATGTGATGTAACATTTTCAACACTAACTTATGCCAAATAACTTCATTCCTCAATGGTTGTGTTGCATTGCGACGTACATCTTCAATGTATTATGTTGAATTGCATCGTTCCTAAATGGTTAGGTCCCAATGTGATGTTTATTTAAGCTTATGTCACATTACGACATTCCATTGAGGAATGTAGCAATTCTACATTATTCAAACAAGATGAACAACGCAATGTGATATTACCATAGTAAACCAAGGCTAAACATAATCAACATGGTCAATCATAGTCAACCATTACTACCTATAATCAACATAGTTTTCCATAGTCAATGTATTATGTTGAATTGGATTGTTCCTAAATGGTTACATCACAATGTGATGTTCATTTAAGGTTATGTCACATTGCGACATTCCATTGAATAATGTAGTAATTCAAAATTATTCAACCAATATGAATGACGCAATGTGATATTTCCATAGTAAACCAAGGTTAAACATAATCAACATGGTCAACCATTAATCACTATAATCAACGTGGTTTTCCATAGTTGACCATTACTCTCCATAATCAACATGGTCAACAATAGTCAACTTAGTGTGTTGATTAATATTCCAATATGAGGAGAACCATTCATAAACATGACACTCATTATAACCCTAAATTAATGTCACAAGATGACATAACCCTAAATGAACATCACAATGTGACATAACATTTTCAATGCTAACTTAAATGTCAAACAACTGCATTCCTCAATGGTTGTGTCACATTGTGAATTACTTCTTCAATGTATTATCTTGAATTGCATCGTTCCTAAATGGTTACATCACATTGTAATGTTCATTTACTAATAAATGTCTAACTTTCATGTTTATTAATTGTGTACCTCATATTGGAATATGGGTACCAAATCAAACAATGCAATTTCACATAAGGAAATGAAGATGTATGTCGAGTTGCAATGCAACCATTGAGGAATGTATAAATTTGAAATTATTCAACCAAGATGAACATCATAATGGGATATTACCATAGTAAACCATGGTTAAACACAATCAACATGGTCAACCATCGTTAACCATTAATCACTATAATCAACATGGTTTTCCATAGTCAACCATTACTCACCATAATCAACATGGTCAACCATAGTTAACTCATTGTGATACTTATGAATGGTTGACTATGGATGAACTTTAATTGGGCACCCATATAGGACACAAATCATAAACATCACACTCAAACATAACCCTAAAGGAATGTCACAAGGTGACATAACCCTAATGAATGTCGCAATGTGATCTAACATTTTCAAGGTGAACTTATGTCAAATAAATTCATTCCTCAATGGTTGTGTCACATTGTGATGTACATATTCAATGTACTATGTTGAATTGCATCGTTCCTTAATGGTTATGTCATAATGTGATGTTCATTTAAGGTCGTGAGATATTGTGACATTCCATTGAGGAATGTAGTAATTTGACATTATTCAAGCAAGATGAACGACATAATGAGATATTACCGTAGTAAACAAAGGTTAAACATACCGAACATGGTCATCCATAGTCAAGCATTAATCACTATAATCAACATTTTTTTCCATAGTTAACCATTACTCACCATAATCAACATGGTCAACAATAGTCAACTTAGTGTGATGGTTATGAATGGTTGACTATCAATAACCTTTAATTTGGCACCCATGTTCCAATATAAGGAACACAATTCATAAACATGACACTCAAACATAACCCTAAATGAATGTTAGAAGGTGACATAACCCTAACTGAACGTCGTAATCTGACGTAATATTTTCAAGGCTAACTTAGGTCAAATACCTACATTCCTCAATGGTTGTGTCACATTGCAACTTACATCTTAAATGTATTATGTTGAATTGTTGATCCAGATCTAGGAGTGGAACAAACTAATTAACAGACTGAATACAATAAACACAAAGATATGAAGAACAACACAAATATCCAGTGAACAATATCTTCTATTGAATAAATGAAATAGCCTGAAACTGTAAAACTGCAAAACTGAAACACTTGCTCGAATGGTGGTATCTATCTTCGAGAAGAGATGTGGCTGCTACACGCATTTGTCTGAGTAGAATGATTATATTGAGGCTCTAGAGGCCTTTTTTTAATTACTCATGAATCCCAAAACCCAAGACATCCAAAAACCTAACCCTAGGAGATGAAACGCCAAAAGTTATGTGGGCCCCTATTGATAAGTCGGTACCTCAACTTCACGGGGTCGTAACTTTTGCATAAGACCTCCATTTTAGGCATGTGATAGCCCATTGGAAAGGTCTTTTCAAGAAATACGCAGTACACCATCAAACTGTGACTCTATCTAGAGTTTGACTGTGGCAAGCCAAAAAAACATTGTTTAGGGCCCCAAAACGGCCCTAGAAGTACAGAAATATGTGTTGACAAAAAAACATACAAAATAATCCAGTTGGGTTAGGTGGGAGGACACTAGTATCCACCTGGAATATGTGTAGGGATTTAGACAACCCCAAAAGTGTAGAACCCACAATTACAAAGAAGTACATAAGAACATGTTGAACTAAAAATTGTCAAGAGGAGCCAATTGGAATAGGTGGGTGGCCACCAATATCCACCTGGATCAGTCCTCCCCCCTTAGGAAGAAAAGGTCTCCATTGCATTTATTTCCACCATCAGGTGAGGAAACTTCTTCTGAATTTGGCCCCGGGTGAGCAACTTTCCTTGGTGGAGAAGCTTCCCTGCCTCGACAACTCGATAAAGTTGTATCATCTGCTAGTGAGTTCCCTTGACCTGTGTATCCACTATATTATCAGTGAATTGATGTTCCATGCATTCAGGGTTGAGATATGTTGGTGTCAGTTGTTTTGCGATCTATGAGGTTTCCAATAATGGTGTAAAATATGGTCAAATGAGGTCCACATTGAACATTGGGTGCAATCCAAGGAAGGGTGGAGTGTTGAGCTCAAAAGAATTGCTACCCATAAACTTGGTGATAGTGTAAGGCCCATAGCGAAGTGGGAAGATATTTCGATCGGGCCCTGTAAGATGCTCTTTCTGCAAATGTAAGAAAATATTGTCTCCAACCTAAAAATGGTGTGGTACCCTATGTTGATCATGGCGTTGCTTGTACTTAGCATTATCTTTCTGCAAAATCTCATGAACCTATTGGCGGATGTGTTGAATCCGCTCAATGAATTTGGTGGCTTTTTTAGTCTCAGACTGAACATGGGAAGAGTTTGTCTGTGTGGTTGCAAGAGGTAGTGCAACATCAATAGGACCCAAGGGTTGGAATCCCAGCCCCACCTGAAATGGGATATCATCGGTGGAGCTATGGAGAGCCATTTTGTAATTGTGTTGATTATAGGGGAGACTCTCATCCCATGTATGTGTATGCTTAGAGTTGTACATGCACATTATGTGCATAATAATTTGATTGACTACCTTTGTTTGGCCATCTGTTTGGGGGTGGAAAGCAGTGGATTTAGTGAGCTTGGTGTCCAAAAGTGACCAAAGACTCGACAAAAATGTGTTTAGGAACCTGTTTTCCCAGTCGGAGATGATGGTTTGTGGTATCCCAAAATGGACCCACACTCGTTCGAAGAAGAGCTTGGCAGTGTCGCTATGATTTTCTTCTTGCACATTGTGAGGATGGTCATCTTCAAAAACTGATCAACGACCACAAATACACAATAATTGCCTTGCTTGGTATACGAAAGGCTAGACATGTTATCTATCAAGATGGATTCCCATGGCTTCTCAGAAATAGGAAGAGAGGTGTATAATCCTTGCTTCTTGATGGTTGGCTTGGGAATGACACATGTAGTGCAAGATTTGATATACTTGTTGGCATCGTGTCGAAGTTTTGGCTGATAAAAATGTTTCTGTAGAACAACCACAATTTTCTCCACGCAAAAATGTCATGCCATCCTATTGTAATGGGTTTCCCAAATCATATTTGCACTCTCACTTGTAGGAACATAGAGATGGACCAGATGCAATAACAGTATGTCCTGAATGTGAAAATCGGTGACACTCGCGCCTGTAACCAAGAGCCGATAGGTGGTGGAAAAGTCCAGATATTGTTGATAAAGTTGGGGCCACTCAGATGCCTCATGTGCACAGGAATGGAGCACAATGGTGAGTGAAGCAGATAGGTAGGTGGAACTATTTTCGGTAGGTGGACCACTTCTGATGGTGGTCATTCTGCAACTTCCCTTGTGTCTATATGAATTGTAGAGGCTTGTGATCAGTGTGGATGATCATCTCATTTCCCACAATGTAATGTTTCCATTGATGACAAGCTTGTACAATGGAATACATTTCCTTGTCATGGGTGGGGTATTTTCGAATAGTATATGAGAGTGTCTCACTATGTTATTCCACCAGATGACCGTGTTGAGTGAGAATTGCACCTACAGCATAGTCAGATGTATCAGTCCCAATATCGAACGGTTGTTGCAGATCGGGAAAGGAGAGTACTGGAGCTAAGCACAAGTGATGCTTCAGATCATCAAATGCTTGTTGTTGTTCCTTCCCCCACATGAAATTTTCCCTGCCACCGCCCTTGGTCACTTGGCTGAGGGCCCATGAAATATGGGAGAATCCCAACACAAACCATCAGTAGAAGTTGGCTAGTCCCAAGAAGCTCCAAATATCGGTTAGTGTGGTCGGGGCTCGCCAGTCACGCATGACTTGGATCTTAGTTGTATCAACATGTACCCCATGCTCATAAACAATGTAGCCCAACTATTGGACCTCGTTCATGCCAAAGGATCATTTTTTCAAGTTGGCATATAGCTTTTGTTGCTGCAGAGTGCTCAAAAATTGTTGAATATGTTGCATGTCCTCCTCCCAAGTTCTATTGAATATGAGGATGTCATCCAAATATACCACCACAAAAGAGCTGGTGAAGGGTCTCAATACATCATCCATCAAACTCATGAAAGTGGTCGGTGCATTTCTTAAGCAAAAGGGCATGACCAACCATTCAAAGAGACCTTATTTAGATTTGAAAGTTGTCTTCCATACATCAGTTGGTTCGATGGGAACATGGTGGTAGCCAAAATTTAGGTCAATATTGATGAAGAAATTTTCCCTATTGAGTTGGTCAAGAAGGTCATCAATCCTGGGAATTCGGTATCGATTCATGACTGTGATTTTTGTTAATGCTTTGTAATCAATGTAGAGTTGTTAAATCCCATCATTCTTATGCACCAGTATAATAGGGCTTCTGCAAGGGGAGGACATGGGTCTGATGTGCCCCTTTTGAAGAAGATCTTGGATATAACGCTTGATTTCTTCATTTTCCATCAGCGAGCAATGATAGACTCATCCATTAAGTAGAGGTGCACCATGGGTTATATCAAGTGGATGCTTGACTTGGCAGTGCGTCGGTACCCCGGTGGGTGAGGAGAAGATGTGTTTGTACTCTTCCAAAATCCCATCCACTTTCTCTTGCTGCAAAGAGAGGCTTTGTGTAGAGGCCACAGATGTGGTGATGACCTTTTTCTTACTGTGAGTATGGATCACAAATAAGATTAACTTCTCGGTCTATTGAATGACCTTACTGCATTGCTTAGCAGAGATTAAGGAAATAATGGTAGGCAACGCTACCTCTGGTATTATGTACAATTGTGTACCCAAAATAATCATTGTTAATGTTTAATCTATTATTAGTTTTCTTTTCAATTTACTAGATAACCATAGCATAAAGAGGATCACTGAGAAATACACAATCACAAGAGACACATAATGTATCCTGGGAAACCCTCATGGGGGAGAAAACCCAGCAAAAACTTCCTTAATATAGATAGTCAATACAATGCCAAGAGAATAAACCAAAAATAACAGAAAGTACTCTACCAAGTAGTGTGCCTCTCTCTCTCTTCTTCTCCAACTACAACTCCAAACTTACGCTCTGATGATCAAGTGAGTGAGTGAACAAATGAGGCATTGGCCTCCTTTATTTATATAATCTAGCAGGTGTGAACAAAAGTGTCATTTCACTGGCAGGGCCAAATTCTCATACTGGGTGGTTAGAACCACCTTAATTAAATCTTGGGGCTAACTTCTCATTCTGGGTGATCAGAACCACCTTAATTAAATCTAGGGATCGACTTCTCATTCTGACTATTACAATTAGGGTTTAACCAATCCACAAAAGGGGATTTGGTCATTTACAATGCCCGACATGATCAATCCACAAAACATGATTGATCTAATGAATAATACATCAATAATAAATAGAAAACTCTTTGCAGTTACAATATTTCAACACTCCCCCTTAACAAGAAAACAGCATCAGGTGAGAGAGAGGGTTGTTGGGTATGTGTTATATTCTTTGCATGAGTAGTAGTGTCTAAGCATTTGCATTGGTCATGCATGGGGGGTTAGAGGGGGGAGGTTCTAGGC
>SNQJ01S0111571.1:9802-23589 GCA_010110895.2 Picea sitchensis | reverse complement strand
GTACTAGCAAAGACACTTCCATTAATAACCACAACAATGTTAGATATTATGATCCTAAAAATAATTTGTCTAATGTTATTTTATTGTCCTTAGGATTTTCTATAATGAATATTGTTAGAGTAGATAATACATCTAGAAAAGAGACTTTCTTAGAATCAATAAATTATGAGTTTGTCAGAATATTCATTTATTGTACATGGATACTTGTCATACTCACTTGATTAACTTGATTATTGTAGATGGATATCCATAAAAAAATATTTTAGGAATTAGTATGATGAACTTATTTTATGTAACATCCTGCTCTTGCATGCACTGAGCGAACTTATTATTTGAGGATACTTGCATGCAAGTGATCTAGGTTATTATACTAATAGTTGTTTTGATTTTGATTATGAGATATTGTGGATTTGATGATATGCCATTTTGTTGTATTTACATAGACAGGTGTTATTGAATGGGTTCTCCTAACTGTGAAAGACTATGGACATTGGGGATGTAGAGGCATCGATGAAACCCCTTGGACTCTGGATCGAGCGAGAGAGTGGACTATTAGAGTTTGAATGTTGTTGATATGACATATGTATAGATGATTATATGTTATGATGATTGATTATTATTGCTGACATGATTGGTTGATGGATGCAGGTTGATGATAGCTTGCTGACCAGACTCACATATGGAGTAGAGGGGCCATGCATGAAAACCAAATACATCGAGGGAGAAGTGTGGCAACAACTCTGCCACAACCTACTAGTGCTCCTGTCATGGCTCGAACTGTAGGTTAACGATTACCTAGTTCAAGAAGACCCACGATGTCGTGAGGGAATAATGTGACAGTCGCTCATGATGATGCTAAAGGGAGCACAATAAGGCAAGGTCCTTATCCCTTAGAGGCCTTTAGTCTCCCACAAGATCACCTGACAGAGTATTGACTCCAGGGGTTTGACGTCTACCAAATTCATTCAAGAGGTGAGTGGAACCCATGGAGCACGTAGTGCGTATTGAAGGGCACGTCGCGCAAAGAAAACATAAGGATATGAGTTGCACCCTTGGAGCACGTAGTGCATCCTAAAGGGAACGTCACGATTTTAACTAGTAAATAAATAAACCTAGTGCCTAGAAAACTATTCCTCCTTAGGACCTAGTCGGCCTTAAAATGAATGATGTGATAAGTAAAGTTTAATAACTATTTTTTCACTTAAGAACTATGGCCAAGCTTAGTGAATTGAAAACCTAGGTCTAAGTAGAACCTTGGAACAAAAAAAAAAACTAATTAGACATATAACCAGATTAAAATGGAAATTTTAATTCACTAAGGTTCTTTTATAAAATTTCAATTCACTAAGGTTCTTTTTATAAAATTTCATTTCACTAAAGGTTCTTTTTATAACTAATTAGAAAATTCAAGCATTAATAATTAAAGAGGAAATTTTAATAAAAGTCTAATTAATAAAATTGGTATTTGGTTGTCTTTGTCTAAACTTGCTAATTCATAATTTAGTTATAAAAAGGAGGAAACTTTAAGGAAAACATAAACTTAAAGAAAAGGGGGAAACCTAAGGAAAAGAGGAAACTTAACGAAAGGGAGAAATTTAAAAGAAAAATGGGAATGCCTAACTTAGTAAGGAATCTAGCCTTGGAACTTTCTATTTATGAACTCAACTAGGATTTAAGTAAGGCGTAAGTCATTTAAGAATTTTAATGGAATAATGGGACACCGAGGAGTGTTTTTGTGAATGCTTTTAGGTGGGTGAGGGAAATAGACAAATTTAATTAATTAATAAATTGATTTTCTAGTGCAACTAGGGGATCGAGCGACATGTATATGGGAGAGGTTTTTTGAAATTAATTAAATGAAAAATGAATCTAATGAGGGTTTTGGGAAACTAATGACTAATAAAGTCTATAAAAAGGATGGAAGATGAGTAGTATGGATCACATCTGGCTTGGGTAACATTATGCTGTTGAAATTTCATCTTGACTGAAATTTCTCTTGTGGGAGTTAGGATACCCAGCTCAGGTGACGAGTGGTAGCTTGACCTTGCGAGGTGATCTGGGTGCTAGCATTATCTGGTATTGTGTGCGTGGCTCCTTTGTGTCTTGGGAGGGCTTAGGGGGAAGAAGAGTACCCCTAGCATTGGCTGGGACGTACCGGTGAGGTCACATCAATTGTCAATAAGGATCTGGATGAAGCGAATGCGCTGGGAGGACATCCTCGCTTCGTCATCGTCGGTAAAGGTATGCCTCTTAAAGTTGTTAATTGTAATAAAATTTAATATTCACTTGTTTATTTTATTGTATTCAGAAGACAATTTCATTTCCATGAGATTTATTTGCACATGTATCTCCTGCCTACGTTTTCTTTATTCCTTGATTGCGTTTTTTTTATTATTGTTCTCCACGAAGAAGGCGTGGATGCAGATTGTGTTTTTATATCATGATTCATTTATCCTATAAGTTATTAGTCCGTGCTTGAGCAGTAGACCGGGAGATGAATCGTATGTCTTTCACTCTGGTGTTAAAGATTTAGATTCAAATGCCCTGCTTTCCCGTGCATGGATAATAAGTGAAGGATAATTTCTCTGCCAAACAATTTCCTTACTGTGTACTGCGAAAAATTGCTCTTCATTAATCTGTGATTATTGTGTTTTTATCTCTGCGTTCTTTTTGGGGATAATCTCTGCGTCGTTTTGGTTGTGTAAGCTGGCCAAGTTGGGATTATCCTTTAAACCCCTGCGATAATAATCATTATTTGCATTGAAAAAATCACCAACAATTCCTATATTTATTATATTTTAATTTTTATGAGTTGCATCTCCCATTATGGAGTGCAAACTACCATAGTTTTTTGGACAATATTTTGAGTTATGCCTGTTAAGAATGTCGTCCACGAGTCTAAGTTCTGGTTGATTAATTTTTGAGATTAAGTGCAGTCTGGTGTGTTGAGTATTTCCTATTAAAATCTTTTGGATTCATAAGTTCTTATTTATTATTGAATGTTTATGAAAATATAGAAACAAAAAAAGAAAGACTCCTGCTTCTGCTTTGTAAAATATATATAGATACATTTTATCAAAGGCGCATTTAGAACTGTATCTCACTGGGTAGAACTATATCAACATTGTCTATCTGAAATTGATTAATTATCATTGTGAATTTGATGTTCAGAAGGTCATTTTCATACCTAATTGTTGTCCGATGTTTATTGGTTATATTGGTTACCTAACTATTGGTCAAGAAGACCAGGTAATCTCATAATATAGATTGAATAATGCAATGTTTGGAGCTATCGAACTAAGTCGTATTAGGTGGCATAGTTGCAACACTAAAATTCCCATAATTTATCTCCGTGTTTTCTTTTATGAACAGTCTCAACGTCCTTCGGAGAAATTATCGCTGCATTTTTCTTTTTGAATAATCTTTGATCTCTGCATTTTTCTTTTTTGAACGATCTTTGATCTCTGTGTTTTTATTTTTAAATAATCTATGATCTCTACGTTTTTCCTTTTTGAATGATCTCTGATCTCTATGTTTTTCTTTCTGAATAATCTTTGATCTCTGTGTTTTCTTTTATGAGTAATCTCTCATCTAGGTGTTTTTATTTTATGAATAATATCTACATCCTACCCATAAATTATCTCCGCGTTTTCTTATGATTAATCTCTGCATTCAACGTTTTATCGAGTGACAGAGTGCCCTTTGCATCCCCATGCCCAACAAATAGCATTCCAATTTCTGCGATGGCTTGTCTAGCTGTGATTTTGGGGCACTGTTTCCCAATGTTTTTCCCTCCTTGATTTAATGATTCACTTTCAGTTTACTATTTTTAACACATAGGTTGGATTCATGATGGTTGTCTCCTCTAATGTAGAGTTTTTATTTAATGTATTGATTAAATAGTACCATTGGTCAGTTATCAATTCAATGGTTTTATTTCAAGATAAAGGGGATGTAAATGAATAACTGTAAGTTTTATTTATAAATATCGATTCTATATTATCACCATGGTTTAATATTGATTATTATTGTTGACTATGATGGTTTTACATTTAGTTTATATAAAATTTTCTCATCATACACTCCATATAAAAATGATATGGTGATTACACAAAAGGGTCTTGGGTAATAGTTTATATTAATGAGTGGGAAATAAAATGGAGTTAAGAAGATCAAATAATTTATATTAAATTGTTGTCTTATCTTTAAAGTCACAATACTTTTAGTATAACATAATGTTCATTGATTTAATAAGGTTATAATGATAAATCATAGTTTGATTGAAAATGGAATTATGACAATTTCCTTATGGTGTAATCGTTGTTTTTAAACATTTGTGATGTAATTTTGGAGTCTTTATCATCATAATGAAATGAGTTTATTATCCTTTCTATCCTCACAACGTAGGAAGTATTGAAGGATTGTCCATAGAATTAGGTGGCCTAAGTGTTATAAAATTCTTTGTGATTATGTTTAATTTGGCATATCTTTATGATAGAGTTTTGTTTTAGATACTTACTGTTGTTGGAATGCATCATAGATGGAAATTGCACCAATCAATTGTTTTATGATATGTGTAATGTACTTTTGTAGCATGTTTCGTAGGTAGTAATTGAGTCAATTAACTGATGTTTGTTCTGTAGTAGAATTTCTTGTCGCGCCAATAATACTTGATAATTAATATTGATGGTTGATCATTATTTATATTTTTGCTTCAATTTATTTGATGTATGTAACTTCGTGAATGATTATGAACTTTTTATGTGGATCATGTGTCGTTTTTATTTATGTCCATGCATTGGCTTTGTGTCGTTATTGGTTTCAATGATGTGTCACTTGAAATGCTATCGAAATTGTGCGACGATTCTATTATCCTATTCCAAAAAAGAATTGTTTACCTCGTTGTCGTCACGGAGGGGGGATTAAACTTAAGCTCTTATTTTCTCATGCAAGAGTAATCTTCAAGAGTAATGTTGAGAGTGTAAGCTCTTGCATTATTTCATTATTGATGTGACTTATTTTCCTTAATTAATAAAATTTGTGTGTATGAGGACACTTCTTCCATCATTGTGGTATTAGAGCACGGTGATGCGAATGGTGGTATTGGAAAACGAACAATCTGATTGGTACCTTGATCTTGAAATTTTTGTTAAGGATGAAAATAAAATTTAAATATTTTCTCCAAAATTAAAGATAGTGTGTAGATTCAAATTTCAGTTCTGCAGATTGGCATAATTTTCAAATTTGAGAGAATTAGGACTATTAGACATATGTTGTGAACAAACAATTCTGTTGTCAATAACGGGCAGCACAAATAGTCCACCCTCCATGGATTTGTTCTATATATCACCATCCACAGGCTTCATGTAAAAATATTTACTTCTAATCTTCACAGTGCACATCAACAAAAATTGGATCAATCCATTGCGCCACTGTGTTTTGAGTGCAACACTTTTCTGCTTAATTTTTTTTTGATGCAAGCGATTTTATGGATAACCCTAGACCATATATTTGGTAGCATATATCATTGTAGATCCGAAAATTTTAGTGATTTTATGGTTAACCCTAGACGATATATTTGGTAGCATATATCGTTGTAGATCCGAAAAAATTGACAGCAAAATACATTGTTTAGAGGTCATGGAAGAGAGAGGTCCCGCATGAGAGATTCATCCAGTGGAAGAATAAATATCTCAGCACCTAGATCAGTTATTCAAATCGGTTGTCTTTTCCATGTCTTTCCTGCAGTGAAATGATCTGTGCGGTGTGGCCATGCGTGTGGGAGCAACATATGATTTCGTAGGCTTGCAAATGAAGAGAGCTCCCATCATGACTACCTCCATGCCCATCATAAATCGAAACTGAATAGAACCCATATGCAACAAATCCACGTCTAGCAATAACCACACCATTTCGCTAAAGAGTCTGCTAAGGCCATAAGGAGGAAAAAAAATTAAACAAGACAAGAAAACCATACTTGAGGTTGATGAAAAGAGTTAAATGAGAAAGGTGGTGAGCAAGAAGAAACCTCAATGCATGCAGACAGCCCAGAGTTTGTAGAAACTCTGTCAAACCATTGGTCCAAAGAAGTCACATGTGATAGGAATTGCCAACCATAAAGCCATGCACTAGTAAAGCCTCCTCCATTAATAATCACACCATCACCCTAGAACCACTACCATCTAAGCATATAAATTGCGAAAAAAAAGAGGCAAATGACAAAGTTGGTGGATGAGAAGATTCCTGAATAAGTGCCCCCTGCATTTAGTAATCACCCATGTGCCTCACCCATTTGCCTCTAACTGATGCACCACCACCCAACACAATGGAAACAAGTAAACTTGTTTTCAATATATTAGAAAACAATTTTTTGGATAAACATAGAAAATACCACATATTTATATTTAGGCCCAACCATAGCCAAAGTCAAAAGTCAAAACAATTTTTTTTTAGATAAACATGGAATACCATAGATCCCTATTTAGGACAAACCATAGCCAAATCCAAAAATCAAAATTATGTATGGGAAAATTTGAATAAACATCGAAAATATTACATATTCATATTTAGGCTAAACCATAGCCAAAGCCAAAAATCAAAACAATTTTTTGGATAAACATAGAAAATACCACAGATCCCTATTTAGGACAAACCATAGCCAAAGCCAAAAATCAAAATTATGTATGGGAAAATTTGGATAAACATCGAAAATGCTACATATTCATATTAGGCCAAACCATAGCCAAAGCCAAAAATTTATGTATGTGAAAATAAACGACATCCGGCCCACACCAACCTTTAACATGACTAGATTTTTGTCCCTGCACGTTTCGAACCGGTGACTTTAACATCAAGGAGGTTTTGAATAATCTTTAATCTCTGCGTTTTTCCTTTTTGAATGATCTTTGATCTCTATGTTTTTATTTTTGAATAATCTAGGATCTCTACGTTCTACATTTTTCCTTTTTGAATGATCTCTGATCTCTATGTTTTTCTTTCTGAATAATCTTTGATCTCTGTGTTTTCTTTTATAAGTAATCTCTCATCTAGGTGTTTTTATTTTATGAATAATATCTACATCCTACCCAGAAATTATCTCCACGTTTTCTTATGATTAATCCTTACATTCAACATTTTATCGGGTGACAGAATGCCCTTTACATCCCCATGCCCAACGAATAGCATTCCTATTTCTGCGATGGCTTGTCTAGCTGTGATTTTGGGGGCACTGTTTCCCAATGTTTTTCCCTCCTTGATTTAATGATTCACTTTCAGTTTACTATTTTTAACACATAGGTTGGATTCATGATGGTTGTCTCCTCTAATGTACAGTTCTTTTTTAATAAATTGATTAAATAGTACCAATGGTTGGTTATCAATTCGATGGTTTTATTTCAGGATAAAGGGGATGTAAATGAATGACTGTAAGTTTTATTTATAACTATCGATTCTATATTATTACCATGGTTTAATATTGATTATTATTGTTGACTATGATGGTTTTACATTTAGTTTATATAAAAGTTTCTCATCATAGACCCCATATAAAAATGATATGGTGATTACACAAAAGGGTCTTGGGTAATAGTTTATATTAATGAGTTGGAAATAAATGGAGTTAAGAAGATCAAATAATTTATATTAAATTGTTGTCTTATCTTTAAAGTTTCAATGCTCAATGCTTTTAGTATAACATAATGTTCATTGATTTAATAAGGTTATAATGATAAATCATAGCTTGATTGAAAATGGAATTATGACAATTTCCTTATGGTGTAATCGTTGTTTTTAAATGTTCGTGATGTAATTTTGGAGTCGTAGTCATCATAATGAAATGATTTTATTATCCTTTCTATCCTCACAACGTAGGAAGTATTGAAAGACTCTCCATAGACTATCCTAAGTGTTATAAAATTCTTTACGATTATGTTTAATTTGGCATATCTTTATGATAGAGTTTTGTTTTAGATACTTATTGTTGTTGGAATGAATCATAGATGGAAATTGCGCCAATCAATTGTTTGATGATATGTGTAATGTACTTTTGTAGCATGTTTCGTAGGTAGTAATTGCGTCAATTAACTAATGTTTGTTTTGTAGTAGAATTTCTTATCGCACCAAGAATACTTGATAATTAATATTGATGGTTGATCATTATTTATATTTTTGCTTCAATTTATTTGATGTATGCAACTTCTTCAATAATTATGAACTTTTTATGTGGATCATGTGTCATTTTTATTTATGTCCATGCATTGACTTTGTGTCGTTATTGGTTTCGATGATGTATCTCTTGAAATGCTATCAAAATTGTGCGACGATTCTATTATCCTATTCCAAAAAAGAAATGTTTACCTCGTTGTCGTCACAGAGGGGGAATTACATTTAAGCTCTTATTTTCTCATGCAAGAGTAATGTTCAAGAGTAATGTTGAGAGTATAAGCTCTTGCATTATTTCATTATTGATGTGACTTATTTTCCTTAATTAATAGAATTTGTGTGTATGAGGACACTTCTTCCATCATTGTGGTATTAGAGCACGGTGATGCGAATGGTGGTATTGGAAAATGAACAATTGATTGGTACATTGATCTTGAAATTTTTTTTAAGGATGAAAATAAAATTTAAATATTTTCTCCAAAATTAAAGATAGTGTGTAGATTCAAATTTCAGTTCTGTAGATTGGCATAATTTTCAAATTTGAGAGAATTAGGACTATTAGACATATGTTGTGAACAAACAATTCTATTGTCAATAACGGGCAGCACAAATAGTCCACTCTCCATGGATTTGTTCTATATATCACCATCCACAGACTTCATGTAAAAATATTTACTTCTAATCTTCACAGTGCACATCAACAAAAATTGGATCAATCCATTGCGCCACTGTGTTTTGAGTGCAACATTTTTCTGCTTAATTTTTTTTTGGGGCAAGTGATTTTATGGATAACCCTAGACCATATATTTGGTAGCATATATCATTGTAGATCCGAAAATTTTAGTGATTTTATGGTGAACCCTAGACGATATATTTGGTAGCATATATCGTTGTAGATCCGAAAAAATTGACAGAAAAATAGATTGTTTAGAGGTCATGGAAAAGAGAGGTCCCGCATGAGCGATTCATCCAGTGGAAGAATAACTATCTCAGCACCTAGTTCGGTTATTCAAATCGGTTGTCTTTCCCATGTCTTTTCTGCAGTGAAATGATCTGTACGTTGTGGCCATCCGTGTGGGAGCAACATGTGATTTCATAGGCTTGCAAATGAAGAGAGCTCCCATCATGACTACCTCCATGCCCATCATAAATCAAAACTGAATAGAACCCATATGCAACAAATCCACCTCTAGCAACAACCACACCATTTCCCTAAAGAGTCTACTACAAATAGGCCATGAGGAGGTAAAAAAGTTAAACAAGACATTAAAACCATACTGGAGGTTGATGAAAAAAGTTAAATGAGAAAGGTGGTGAGCAAGAAGAAACCTCAATGCTGCAGACAACCCAGAGTTTGTAGAATCTTTGTCAAACCATTGCTCCAAAGAAGTCACATGTGATAGCAATTGCCAACCACAAAGCAATGTACTAGTAAAGCCTCCTCCATTAATAATCACACCATCACCCTAGAACCACTACCATCTAAGCATATAAATTGCGAAAAAAAAAAGGCAAATGACAAAGTTGGTGGATGAGAAGATTCCTGAATAAGGGCCCTTTGCATTTAGTAATCACCCATGTGCCTCTAAATGATGCACCACCACCCAACACAATGGAAACAAGTCAATTTGTTTTCAATATATTAGAAAACAATTTTTTGGATAAACATAGAAAATACCACATATTCAGATTTAGGCCCAACCAAAGTCAAAAGTCAAAACAATTTTTAGATAAACATGGAAAATACCATAGATCCTTATGTAGGACAAACCATAGCCAAAGCTAAAAATCAAAATTATGTATGGGAAAATTTGGATAAACATCGAAAAATGCCACATATATATATTAGGCCAAACCATAGCCAAAGCAAAAAATTTATGTATGGGAAAATAAACGACACTCGGCCTGAGCCACACCAACCCTTAACATGGCTAGATGAGTGTCCTGAGCCACACCAACCCTTAACATGGCTAGATTTTTGTCTCTGGAGGTTTCGAACCAGTGACTTTAACATCAAGGAGCGCCTTAATAGCACACTACGTCACCGACTATCCTACACCTGGGGGACTAGGAGCCACAATATTATATATTAAAAAAATATTAAAAATATTTTAGATTATAATGTATCAAGATAATGATACATTTTAAATATTATTTCAATAAAGTTGAAGGTTAATCAAGGACAAACTTTAATATCCATAAAAATTCAATTAGTAGATAAGAAAAAACATACATATATATAAAATTTAACATCTTTTTAAAATCAAATTTTAGATATTTAAACTTTAAACATTTTTGTAAATTTTAAGCATTATTCTTGTTGTGATTGAAAAAACTAAATAGTAGTACTCTTGTAATATGAAAATACAATAAAAGTCAATGATATGGTTGGTTCATAGAAACAACAAGCCTAAGAAAATGCTTGCCATAGACATGGTTGTTGATTTATTTGACTTTCATGTTTAGTGGGGACTTGAATGAAAATATATATGCATTATGTTTTTTTTCATATCTACTACTATAAATGATTATTATTAAAAACAATTATTTAAATAATTTTTGAAATAATATTTAATGTAGTTTAGTTTTAGTTTTGAAATTATTTGAATAAATGTAATAAAAATATTTGTAATAAATTTTATTTGTAATAATGGAATAAAAATATTTACATTTTAATTTAATAATATCTAAAATTGATACTTATTAATACCAAAAATTATAAATATAATTTTAATTTAAATCTCTTTATTTCATAAACTAGTTCCCAAACTCTCATTTTCTTAATGTTAAGCTCCTAAAAAAATACTAAATTTCACAATACCCGTTCCCAAGTTCCCAAAACATTCAGAAAATTCCAAAAATCTTAAAGATGCCACAGCTTTCTCATGCAATTATGATTAAAAATAAACGAAAAAAAATAAAAATAAAAAAATATAAAATAAATATAAATATAAATTAGTAACTTACATTGTAGACAAATTAATAGATATAACGAATACTCCAACTAAAAAATAAATAAAATAAAAAAGATTGATTAGTTAAATTAACCTAAGATAGAGACATTAAAATTAACAAGATATAGTCATAAGCATAAAAGCATATCTCTTTGAGGTATGGACAAATTAATCAGCATAAAAGCCTAACGCTTTGCTATCCCGCATGGACATGATAAATATAGAATTATTTTTCAATATATTGTTTTATTTTAATTTAACTTTTTGTTAAGAAAATGTATAGTTCTTAAAATAAGAAGTAATCAAGGACGTAAATGGGTACGTAATTCGAAGATTCCGAAATTTGGACTTTTGTTTCGCAACATTATTCATCCACCCTACTTCCGAATCTTCGTGCCCGGCACGACTTGTCTGCTCCCACTTACACACTTGACAGAATCCATTCACTTCCATCTGTTTAATTGGATTATCGTCTTTTGTTCAATATACTAGGGCTTTTAGAGAAGAAGGAGGTCAAGTTGAGGTGGGAGCTTAGGATTTATCAATGGAGAACCCTCATATTTATTGTTCCCAAGTTCAGCTGCCTGTAACGGTAATAGAGTCTGTCATGGTGCCACCTTCCCGACCTTCTCCCAAAACCAGCCTTTATCTTTCCAATCTAGATGACCATCTCATCGTAAGGTGCAGATTCGATACATTGCTTGTGTACACTAATGACTCCCATAATATTTATGGCACCACAAATCCTGTGAAAGTTATTCGCAATGCACTGTCACTAGTGTTGTCTCACTATTACCCACTTGCAGGCCGTATAAGGAGAACCCAAGACRGCCGAAAACTGCAGGTAGATTGCACCGGAGAGGGCGCTCTCTTCGTTGAAGCCGTTACGAACAACAATCTTTCACTGCTCGGGGGATTCGAGGAGCTGAAAGACCAACTGCTCTTTCAGTTTCCGCTCACTGCAGAAGTCGAGGAAGTACCCCCTCTTATTTTTCAGGTAATCTTCATTCCTTATACTGTTGGATCTTCATTCCTTATATTTTTCAGGTAATCTTCATTCCTTATGATTTTCAATGGATTGACTGAGCTACTCACAATGCGCGTTTTCTGTTTTGACCAAAATAGGTAACTCGCTTCGGTTGCGGGGGCTTCGTTGTGGGTGTGAGTTTCAACCATTGTCTGTGTGACGGACGAGGGGCAGCCCAGTTCCTCAAGGGAGTTGCAGAGATCGCGAGAGGAGAGACGAAGCTTTCCGTTGAACCAGTGTGGCAGAGGGAATTTCTGAAACCCCAACAGCAGCCCCATCTGGTCCGTTTTCAACATGGTGAGCTTCTTGAAAGTGGATTCATCGTCAATCCTAATTGTTCCATGCAGAAGCAGCTGCCCGCTGAGAAAGCCGAGGATCTGGCACTGACGTCGTTTTTCTTAAGCTCGGATGCTTTACAAAGGATAAAACAGCCCATCGTAGAAGATCTGAAGGAGAATTGTACCACGTTCGAAGTGTTAGCAGCGTTGGCATGGCGAGCGAGAATAATGGCTCTGGGAATTCCTCTTAATAACACCGTCAGATTGCTCTTCGGGGTAGATATGAGGAGGGCGTTTGACCCCCCGCTTCCAGAGGGATACTACGGCAATGGTTCGTACCTGGCAAGTGAACACAGCACTACAGCGGAAGAGGTTGTGAATGGATCCCTATCGCATGCTGTAAAGATGATAAAGAAGGCAAAGTTATCTCTAAATGAGGAGTACGTGAGATCGAGCATAGCGTTCCTTGAAACGAATCGTTCGTGCCAAGATGTGCGTGTGTGTGTTGAAGATACGTATCTTAGTGACTGGAGGTGGCTGGGATTTAACGAAGTGGACTTTGGGTGGGGTGAGCCCGTCATTGCTTGCCCCGGTAATTGGCTCAAAATGTTGTTATGCCCAATTTTATTTTTACTTCCCCCAAAGGGCAAGGGCGGAGTAATGATGGTCTTCTGCGTGCCACGCACAGCATTGAAAGCCCTTCAAACGCAATTAGATTGTCTGATGTGAATTAGTAGTTACAAAACTCTCCTGGTAAATGCATCAGCATTTTGTTCCAAGCATGCTGGATAATTCTATTCATCAATCATAGAAAGCACAGCTTATTAGTTGTTTTCTGTTCAATCATAGAATGCACAGCGTATTAGTTGTTTTCTGTTCAGAGATAAAATGATCTCACATAAAGGACCCCTCGTTCTAAGTTTACAATTGTGATTTTAACATTACTCCTTTCGACTGAAAATTGTTCACTTCTTTCTGCTGAAAATGGGTTGCAGAAAATGGGTACAAATAGATAGTTTATATTTCATTTTTATTTTGAAAATGGATACAAACACATAGTTTATATTTAATTTTGATTTTATAATTTTTCCATTACTTTTTAAATTGAAAAGTGGTATAAATAAACATTTGATATTTAATTTTATGTTTATAAATAAATATAAAACGTATGTTATTACATGTTACTATGTATTACATTTTAAATTGAGAAGTGGTATAAATAAACATTTGATATTTAATTTTATGTTTATAAATAAATATAAAATGTATGTTATTAACTAAAAGATGTCACATTTAATATGTAATACATGTTACTATGTATTACATATTACAGGTTAATAACATACATTTTATATTTATTTATAAAAA
>SNQJ01S0111569.1:3847-16789 GCA_010110895.2 Picea sitchensis | reverse complement strand
TGCATTAGGTTTGTATCGAAGAGGCCTATGCACACGTCCATTTTGAAGCCATTATGAGCACTTTGATATTTAGGCCTTTCTGGACCCATTTTGGTTCCTAGATCCATTCTGGATCATCTACATAAATGACAACAATAAATTGATTTTATCTTATTGTCTTGATTTATAAATTGTTGTGAACAATTCCTCTTTTTAATACTTATTTCTATAGATTTTTGTCAAGTCTTGAATACCAGGGTCTAGGAGCTTGTTTTAGCCCATAAAATGTTTTATTCAATATGCATAAAAGATCCTTAACTTCTGATAATAAGAATTATTTTGGTTGTTCAGTGTATACTTATTCCTCTTAGTTTCCATTTATAAAGGTAGAGTTTACATCCATTTGATAGATTTTGAAGTTCTTGAAACACAAAATTGCCAAAAACATTCTAATAGCTTCTAGTCTTGCAACTCGGGAAAAGGTTTCTTCAAAATCAATACCTTCAAATTGAGCATAACCTTTACAAACCAGTCTTTCTTTATCTCTTATTGATTTTCCATATCCATTCAACTTGTTCCTAAAACCCCACTTGGTGCGAATCAAATCTTTATCTTTTGATGTTGGAACAAGTTCCCATGTCTCATCATTCTCAATTTTATTCATTTCTTCTTTTGTGGCATCAATCCAATTATTGTCTTCATTATCTTATGTAAATTTCTTAGGCTCTATTTTAGATAGAAGAGAGAAGTTTGCATGTTCTAGTCCACTTTCTAATATTCTTCTAGTATGCACTGCCATATCTTTATCACCAAGATTTTTTTTTTCTAAATGATTCTTTTGAACAAATCTAGAAGTTGTTTTTGTATTTTTACATTATGTTTCTTCTTCTTCATTTTATTGTCCTTCTTATTATTCTTCTTATCTCTACTCCTCTATCTGAATATTTTCTTTTACCTTCTGATACCCTACTCCATCCACTTTTACATTAGAACTCTCTATGATTTTCCCTTTGTAACATAGATAATCCTTTCTTCTTGATGAATAACCAAGAAAGATATTGTCATCACCCTTGGAGTCAAATTTTACCAAGTCCTTATCATCCCTTTTTCTTTATCCTTTGATTCCAAAAAAAATGAAGTATTTAACTATTGTTGGTCTACCCTTCCATAATTCATTCAGTGTTTTGTTGTTATTGGCTTTGATTTTCCCTCTATTCAGCATGTTTTGTCGTTGTTGGGTTTTTCATATCTTATATAACATTATAGTCTAAAGCATGCATGTTTGGTTTGATTTGGGCTCACATGTCTTGTTGTTAGTTCATGTTGTGTTAGTTTCGGTGTTGTTCCTGGCTGGGTTAGATGTACTTGTTTTTTTTTGTTATATGGAGCATACGTATCATATTTTCCACTAGTTTTTGCCTGGGTTGGGACACTTAATTTCACGGTAGGAGGAGGAGGAGTAATATTCCTAAGAGGAAAATTGGCATTTGAGGAGGTGAAGGGAAATGAACCTTTGTTGTGTAAGTTTTATTCTCTAGGAAAATCCTTAACTATTAGTGCATATTCTTCAAATATTTCCTCTAATTACTCATCATCTGAGTCTATAAGCCAGTCCCAGAAAAGAATAGCATATTATGGGGGATCCTTTTCAGTGGTATCATTTCGAGCTTCATCAGGTTGTTCATCATTTATATTCTATTGATCCAACATATGATTTATAACTAAGTTCATGGAGTGTACACACTAAAGGAAAGTACTTTCTGGATGATTTTGTTGATGGTAGGGACAAAATTTATCATTGTTGAAGCTATCTAGGTTTAAAGATATTTGAGGAGCTTCAAGTGGTCGTGTTGGGTTGTCGTTTCTCGTAAAATATGGGTAGAAAGTTTTATGTCTTGAAGGCCCTTTGTCGACATTATTCTTGAGATCTACCACCTCATTAGACAATTTCTTGACCAACTTTACCACACTATCTATATATTTGGGTTAATTTTCAAGTGTATTTGTTAACAGTAAAGGATTCTTTCTATCCGAATTGATTTCCTTAGAGTGTGGGTGATGGTCGTAAGAGGATAGTTTCCTTTCTACAATTTCGGCTTCATCGAAATTAAGGGCCAAAGTGTCCCTACTATCTCTCTTAGAGAACATACCTCCAGAGGGAATGAGAGTTGTCCTGTAGTATTCAATGGATAAAGATTGTCTGCTGGTTGTATCAACAATTAAATTAGTTAGGATGTTGAGCAATCGATGATTGAAATATTTTATTTTTTCTCTTTTATCCATTTTAATGGCTCCCAATTCATTATACAAGGATGTTTTTGTTTTTCGTTCTCTAAATTATCTGATAAAAACCTTCTCAAAATATTCCCAACTTGATATCTAATTAGGTGGTAGGATGAAATACCATGCAGATGCTCTATTAAAGAATGTGTAAGGAAACAACCTAAATACCACCTCTTCATGTTGGAAATTTAACAGATGAGTGGCTAAGAAGAATTTTTTTATGTGGTCTTCTAGTGAACCAGGTCTGTCTGGATCAAATCATTTCATGTAAGGGTCCTACTAAATTTAAGGCACCTTGGGACATCTAAGGTAGGATCACTACTATTTCTTCTCTATCTTCACCCATGATCTATTCTAGATTGATTTCCAAGTTTTCACCCTCAAGGTTATCTTTGAGTTTGAGAAGGGTATAGGAAAATCGACTAAAGGGAACTGCAGCTTCTTGTAATGCAGTTTCAATGAGATCATATATGGAGTCAACATATCTATCAGGATGGGTTTTGGTCCTTCTCATAAGGGTATATTTCCTTCTCGAAAGCTTAGACATTGTTGGCATCTTACCAAGTAACTTTGCATAAGCACATGTAATATGACGAGTTTCAGAGAACTCTTCTTGTGGTACATGAAACCAAGTCTTTGTATGAGTTTCAGGACTACATGTGTCACTATTGAAATTTATGTTTGTATATTCATACATATTCTCTTTTTTAGAATTTATACGAGGGAAAAGAGTGGGAACAAGTTTGTTTTCGAAAGAGAGATTGTGATTATGCATATTGTTTATGTAAGCCATCAAATTCAGGCCCTCTTTATAGCACCAATTTTGTTGACAAGGAAGAATTATCCCAGTCCCAGTAAGGGGTACTTCTTGGTGCACAGTCCAAATTAGACTATACACCGTTTAGTTTACGAGACCCATCCATAAATTTTCCTGACTTCCATTGTTGGTTACAGGGATGAAAATTGATGGTTATGCAATGCAAAAATGTATATGAAGACTATGTATGAAAATAAATCTAATATGTTTCTAATCTATCCTATACTATCCTAGCTAGGAGAAAATTATAGTAACCAAATGAGTTGTAAACTTGTAAATGAAACTATTTTTTTTCAGAAACCCCACATAGGAAGTTAAAATGAAGGTGCAAAGTTAGAAACATGAGCATACATGCATATAACCAGAAAAGTCTAAATTGTATTTATGCATACATTTAACATCTCATGATCTTATGAATTGAATATATAATAAAGAATAACAATATTGTAACATAACATAGTGTGCATCATATTAGTCTATCAAAAAAAATTATTCTTATAGTCCATGTGATCAACATACATTCTACATGAATAAGTTCACAACAAAATTAGCCACACACACAAGTTTTTCTTTTTTTTTGAAAACTCACCCTGAGGGCTTCTCAATCTTCATTAACATGATATATGTCCTTGAAATAGCCCTTGAGTTTATACAATTCTTAAAGATCCCCATCAAAATGGGTATCTTCTTATATTTATAATCATTTTCCTAATTGTCTTGTGACTGTTTTTATTCCTCTAAATAAGTTGTTACAAAATTGTTCATGTCCCTCTTCTTGATGACAAGTGTACAAAGAAAAGACAAAATATGAGGAAGATAATAGTAATTTCGAATTTGTTGTTTTCTCCTTTTATACATTATTTTCCCAAAGGTAAACTACCCAAATTTAGAACTTATCATACAAAGCAAAGAGTCTACGATATGAAAGTTCTTCAATGGTGGTTGTGTCCATCACCACATTGTCATTGAGAGTCTGCATATCTTTCAAAAATGATTTCATGAATGCCTTAACCATAGTATGAAGCTTTCTTGGTTGGATGAGCTGATGTTTTATGTGATTTGTTCTCACTGAGGTGGTTGTCTCGGTAACTCCTCAGCTATGACCGATGTTGTCTTGTACCTTATCGACCAGTTCCTCCATTATAAAAAAAAATTCAAGCTCTTATAGTTGGGGAAGTCGAGACAACTTGAGTAGTTCTTGTGTTGCTTTGTGTATGTGTGAACAAATATCCATTAAGTTGGTATTCTCTTTGTATGCCTTTTGTTCTAAGTGCTAACAATGTTTAAGTGCATAGATGTTGATTTTTCTTTCTCTAGCAGAGGGGTGGTAGAGCTCTGTCGCTGCATCTAGGTTTCCTGCGATCCATGTATCAATGTTGTTCATGCCCTCTCAAATAGTGTTGAATTTTGCAAGCTTAGTTTGCACCATTTTATGTTGTTCCAAAATAGTAGTAGCTAAGTTCTAGAACATGTAAAAGTGCATGCACACGTCGATTAAGCCGTCTTCTAGTTTAGTTCTAACTTTATCTATGTTGGTCTTGAAATGATGAAGGTTGTCATCATCAACCTTTACCTGTCAAAGCTTCTCCTGAAGTTTTCTGATCCTTGTTTCCTTCATCATATTTTTCCATTGCATATTCCATAAATTTTTCTATGTGGCACTCCAAAAACTGGATCCAACTGAGGCTATGGTTACTGGACCCTTGCTGACATGTTTGGTTATGGGGGTTTGTGTAATGACTGAAATCGGGTTTCCCACTATTACTGGTACTCTATTTTCTTGTTCTTGTAGAATTAGGCATGATTCTTTGTTGTATATGAACTTCTTTAGGTCGGTATATCATTTGTCCTGAATGGAATACCATGTACCAAATTTAGTCCACTGGCACCAACTATTGATATGTCAGGGATATCAATGTCCATGGGAAATGGTTCACTATTTCTAGCCTCTTCATCTTTCTTTCTCTGCTTTTCCTCTGTCACTTTATTTGGAGCTTCCTTAGGTTCCTTTTATGTCTCTTATTTTGTTGTTTTTGTTGTTGCAACCTTTTCTATGACTACCTTTTTCTATGATTATTTATGGGAAGCTTCCTTTGTTGTGTCTTATGCTTTAGCCTTGTCTTTGGCTTCTTCAACGATTTTTCTCTTTTTCTCATCATCGTCGTTATTTTTTTTGTGGAACTTCTCTTTATTCCTACTTTTTTTATATGCCAATTTTTGTTCTTCCTTTGTCAATCCTGGATGTGTAAAATTGGAGGAAAGGGATGTCGCTTTCATTGTTTCTTCTTCTGCTTTCCTCCTCACTTATTTTCATGCTTTGTTTTCATCTGCAATCCTCCCTAAGGGATTTACTCATCTCTTGAAGGTGACTTTGTTGTAATTCCTTACACCACAATGTACCTCCTCTTCCTCCCAGACATATGTTATATATTCCCAAGGCAAGCCTACCTTATTGAAATGTTTTTTTACGAATCCATTTAAGTCGTGTCTCTTGAACTTCTCCTCTTTGAAATGGTTTGAGAGAAAGGTGTTTAATTCTTATTGTTCTTTCTTGGTGTTATTAAATGAGTATATCCCAACATACAGTGGGAGTGGTGGACATATTTCCTTCTTTCCTCAGTATAGCATTAGTCCTACTCCATATATTATTGTTTGATATGCCACCTCTTGGAGTATTAGTTTGTCTGGTACAAACCAAGGGAGGAGATGAGGGTATTTCATGGTGCCATAGACCCTGATATAAGTACCATGCTCCATAAGGTACCAATATATGATTCTATTTATGAAAACTATCACTTTTTCAGTCATATATGGGGTTGGTGTGGAATATATAAACTTATGCATAGTAACCAAAAAATGTTCGCAGATTCTATGATATTTCCTCATGTATTTGTGCTCCTAGAGCCCTTTGAAATATATGTGAATTGATTCATCTAATGGTTTCCTTTTCCACCTCATATTTACATATTGGTGGGAAACAAACATCATGTCTAATAGGTATGAATACATGTGGGAACTCGAGAAAGTTTGTGGCTGAGCTTCTACAACTATAGTGATGGCATTTGTCAGGTTGGTGCACAGGATTCCATCCTAGTTGAATGATAATAGTTTTTCTACGTAGTAATAGATCAGTGTAATGTTAGACAAATATAATTGAAAGGAATCTTCTTCCCCATATAACCTCCATAGCATGGCTACCATATATTGATAAGGTATCCTTAGTGTCGTCGTAGGGTATCCTCCCCTGGGTCTATGTTTGAATTGATTTTTTGTCTTATTACACCTCGGGAACAATTCTTTGGTTGTGTATTCGAACTCATAGAGAAGCTTGCTATCAATATTTTTAGTCCCCTTCTTTTTCTAGGAGTCCAAAGGTGTCTTCATACATGGCCCTGGGGGTGTCATGTTCGTCTTCAATTTTTTGACTGCTTCCCTAGGCCTCAATAGTTGTCATTTTATTTTTTGGAGACATATATAAACCTATAAAAATAGATGAGAGTAATATTAACACAAAATCACAATTGACATAAAATTTAATCAACCTAAGTATTTTAGATACCAGAGGATTTTCTAGAGATTCCATTGGGTGGAAGATCATCATCTGAAGAGGGTAGAATGATAGGAGGCATGGTGAGAAATCTCATAAAAGTTATAGAAGAAAAAGGTTTGAAAGGTGCTCCTAAGTCAAAAATGGAAAATTCAATGCCAACTTCTCTTATGCAAATCGAAGAAGTTAGTAATAATTCCTCTAAAGGTTATCGAAAGGACTAACATGAAAGGCTCCAAAAGGCCTTGGTCGAGTTAGCGAGAAGAGCATCGATGGTCTATTGTGTACATTTGGAAATCTAATGGAAGGATTTTCGATGAAGATAATGGATCAAAAGGAATCGGAAAATTTAACTTTAACTCCTCTGATGTATCATAGGAGTTGGCAAGAAGTGCTCAAAAAGATTAAAGTGTAATTTGGCAAAGTTGTTGTGAATTATTTTGATGTTGTCAGGGGAGATGTTTTGAATCTCTCCAATAGAATTGGAAGTTTTAATACTAAGTGTTTCGATATACTAAGTGGAAATTTCATAAATTATTTAAGTCTCTGAAGAGTTGAATCCCATGGGGGGAACTTTTCTTATTCTTTGATAATCAAGCTCTTAGGATTTCCAATCAGTAGGGGTTTCAATGGGTAATCGTTATATCAGGGGTGAGGTAAGGGAAAATATAGGTGTCCTTTTGTTTAATCCAATCATATGGTTTTCCCGACAGGACTTATGAAAAGTCTTTGGCTAAGGAGATCATCTAAGGGAGAATTTGTTCGCATGTTTTATAGGCAGCGTATGCTTGTCATTGATGGAAATTAAAACAACGATGATGGCTTGAGTACAGGTACAATGTGCCAAGCGGGCACCAGAATTATTTTGGGGAGATGCAGCAGAGAAAGCTAGTGAATACTAGAAGAGATAGTGCAAAGGTGCACACATAGTGCAACAATGTGCTTGTTCCTTTGATGGAAAATAGGCAAGCAAGGAATATCAGTAGCGATGATGGCACGGAAATATCAAAAGCGTAAACTCCATTTCAGAGTTTCAGATACCGGGAGTTGGACGAGTCAAGAGTCGAGACTCTTCATCATAGGAGTCCCGAAGTTGTGAAATGTTAAACGTCGAAATCCTGAAACAGACACATCAACAAAGACGAACGATGAAATTGTGAAATGAGAAACCACTCCATTTTGAAGTTTCAGATACCGAGAGTTGGAGGAGTCAAGAGTTGAGACTCTTCATCACAGGAGTCCCAAAGTTGTGAAATGCAAAATGCTGAAATACCAGACTGTTGATCTGACTCCATTTCGGAGCTCCGGATACCAGGAGTTGGAAGTGTCGAAACACTTCACCACATGAACACCGAAATGTCGGAATGCCGAAATGAGAAAAACACCTTTTGGTGGAGGTTTTGGAAACCGGGATTTGGAGTGTCAAGATACTTCTCCATAGGAATATCGAAAGGTAGGAATGACGAAATGCGAAAAACACATTTTGGTGCAATTTTCGGATACCGGGAGTTGGAAGTGTCGAAACACTTCACCACAGGAACGTCGAAATGCCAGAATACTGAAATGCGAAAAACACCTTTTGGTGCAGGTTTCGGATACCGAGAGTTGGAGGTTCGAGATACTTCTCCACAAGAATGCCGAAAGGTAGGAATGTTGAAATGCGAAATCGCCAAAACACTTTATGGATAAACTCTTGGTCATAATTGTGGGCATGTGAAGGAAGGAGCTTGCAAGTTGTAAGGCTCCATTTCATGATCGGGAGTTGGAAGAGTCAGAGTGACTCACAACAAATTCGTGAAACGCGAAATTGCGAAATGCAGTTTTGAATAAGGCTGTGGTCATAGCCAGTGGTCACATCTGCGGAAGATGGAGGAAGGAGCTAGTGCAACCAAGCTCCATTTCGGAGATCATGACTAGGAGAGTTGAGATGCCTCACAACAAGAATTAGTAACATGCGAAATGCCGAAATGATGAAATGTGAAAACACCTTTTGGTGTAGGCTGTTGTCGCCGCCTAAGGCCACATGTGAAAGGAAAGGTGAAAGGTGCCAAAGGCACAAGGCTCAATAGGTTCATAGTGTAACTGCTAGAAACAACTGATGGTTTCTATCAGAGGACTCGAAGAGACTTTAGGGTGTTTGCCAAAGAAGATGAAGAGTCTCAAGGCATTTGCCAGTCGAATGAAGACTATTGATAGAGGCGATTGACAGATGGAAGAGTGTTGAAGCCTGTAACTGCAACAGAGAGGATGAGCTCGACTATGATAGAGAAGACGAAGAGTCTCAACTGCAAGACAGGCTAAGAAATCTTAGCATAACATCCAGTGATGATGAACACATGAGTATAACTGCCAGAGAAGATGAAGAGTTGCCATGAGGATCAGGAAGAGGACTCGACACGAGGAGAACATGCAAAACAAAGAGAGTGTGTTGATTCTCAAGGGTGTGAAGTGGTGACAACGTGGTGTTGCAGTGGATATCCTGATAGGGAGAACAATGGTGCGGGGCAGAGGATGCAGATGCATTTCACATATTGAATGCACAAGGTGCACAAAGACTATAAGTAAGCAGAACAAAGAAGAGATGGAGGTTGTTGTTGAGAGTGATTTAGGCGTGTAGAAGGAGGCAATGTGCAGCATTTGAAATACACATAAGAGGAATGGTGCATTGAATGGACATGGCACACAGAGAAAAAAAGGCAGAAGAACAGAAAGCGCAAGGCATGTGTGCAAGGAGACAGTGAGGTAGACAGAGTAGGGCAGTGTAGCAGAACAGTGATGAGACTGGTAAGTCATTGATGAACATTATATAAATGTAATAAGTTTGAGTAGAAAATATTAATATTTCAGGGTGGTAGGGAGGTGCTAGGGAGGACTATTGTTCTCAGAGGTTCAAGTGGATGCTTGAACACAGGGAGTTGTAGCTTCCATCTGGTTGCATCCAGAGAAACCAGGGTGGCAGGGTGGTGCAAGGGATAACTGTTGTTCTCTGTTATATAGGTTGGTGCCTGTGTGACTGGAAGTTGGTGCTTCCATCCAGTTGGTGCTAGAACACTTAGGGAGTTCGTGCTTCCTTCTAGTGGGTGCTAGAGAAACCAGGGAGTTGGTGGTTCCTCCTAGTAGGTCCTAGAGAAAATAGAGAGTTGGTGCTCTCAGCAAGTAGCATCTTGCAAAATAGAGGTTGAAGCCTCATTGTGGGTTGGTGCTCATAAATAAGTCGGAGTAGAAAAAGATAATATTCTGCGGTGGTAGGGAGGTGCTGGGGAGGACTATTGTCCCGGGAGGTTCAAGCGGGATGCTTGAACATTGCGGAGTTAGAAGCTTCCATCCGCTGCATCCAGAGAAACCGTAAGTGGCAGTAGGTGCGGGCGGATATCCCGTTGTTCTCTCGCTATATAGGTTGGTGCCCTCGTGACCTGAAGTTGCGCTTCCATCCAAATTTTTGGTGCTAGAACAATTTAGGAGCTCCGCGGCTCTGAAGGTGCTGAGAAACTGTGGAGTTGGTGGTTCTAGTAGGTCCCCAGAGAAAATAGAGGAGTTGGTGCCTATAGCATCTTGCAAAAGAGAGGCTGAAGCCCTTGTCATATTGCGCCATAAATATGATAATGTACAAAAATGTAAAGATTATCAATAAGTATAAAGAAGAAGAGGTTTTTACTTTGTATGGGTTTCCTTGGGAATTTTTTGTCTCTGTGTTTCTCATATGTGAATGATGCTGAATGTTCTGCCTTCTATTTCCCCGATTATTTTGATTTCAATAAGGCTCCAGAATAGCTCTAAAAATAAGCATTAATTGTTTCATACCTGTGAATAACCGCATTCAATTCCTCCCTCTCAATCAGCAACAATTGTACCAGATCCGCCCCTTTATCCATGGGTAGATCCTCAGAGCTTTAAATACAAGCCAAACCACGTAGGAAGGAAATCCAACCAACAGCACCCCTATTCATCGAACAAACTCGCCGATTCAATGGAACAAACTTTGCCTTATGGAAAGTTAGAATGAGAACCTACATAATGGCTTTAGGTGCAGATGTATGGGATGTGGTAGATATTGGTTATGTAAATCCAGTTGTACTAGCTAATAAGGATGACAAGCTAGAATTTATCTTCAATGCTAAGGCTATGAATGTTATCTTGAGTGGGCTTGCAGAAGAAGAATTCGTAAAAGTTATGCACCTAGGAACTGCCAAAGAAATGTGGGACAAACGCATTAGCAGTTATGAAGGTAATGAGAAGGTAAAGGATGCCAAGCTTCAAACCTACAGAGTACAGTTTGAACAGTTGAAGATGAGAGAAGATGAAACTATTGGAAAATACTTTCTGAGATTTGAAGAACTGGTAAATGCAATGAAAGCACTTGGTGAAAAAATTGAGGAACCTTCTTTGGTTCAAAAAATTTTGAGATCTCTACTAGATAGGTTCAACCCGAAGGTCTATGCTATAGAAGAACTTAATGATCTAAAAACCTTTGAGTTTGATCAACTTCTAGGAACATTGACAGCATATGAAATGAGAATAGTTAAAGATAAACCCACCTCCAGAGAAGCATCATTTAAGGCAGACAAGAATGAGGATTCTGAACCTGATGAAATTGAAAAAAAAAATGTGAAGACACTGAAGAAGGGATCAGGCAAATACAAAGGTAAAATGTATTTCAAATGTTTCAACTGTGGTAAGATAGGTCATTTTTCAAATAAATGTCTTTGCAAAAGAAAGGATCAGACATGTGATGATGAGGAGAAGCACAAACATAGAAATTTCTTTAAAGAGAATAATTTTAAGAAGATAAGTCTTTGTGTAAACAATGATGATGATCCTTCAGATGATGAAGACAATGACTCCTCTATTGAAGATAAACTAAATGATTTTATGCTTATGGCTATGGGAGATTTTTATGATGAACACACGGGAGGTGAAATGGATGATGAAGAAGTAGTGGTAGATATGGAAGGTGAATTAATCAGTTCTTTGGAAGAAATTGACAGACTCGGAATTAAGAACAGAAAGCAAAAACAATTGCTGATACAGTTCGAGAAAGACAGTAAACAACATGATGAAGACTTTTCCCTACTAAAAGTGGAATTAGAAGAGGCAAAGAAAATCAAAGACATTATGAAACAACAATTATCATAAAAGAAGGCAAGATGTGAAGCTCTGGAAAAATAAGTAGTGAAAACCAGGAAAGAGTTAGAGAAGTTTCAAGACTTGTATCATCAGAATCTATCAAGCATCAAAGCATCAGAAGAATTGGCCACCATTATGAATCAACAAAGAAAACCAAAGCTGAAAACAGGTCTGGGGTATGAAGAGGGATCAAGTAGTGATCAACTAGGGAACAAAGAACCCATCAAGTTTGTCAAATCTACCATCTATGACAAAAAAAAACCTACAAAAACAAAAGACAATAATCATCTGCCAGGAGGAATAATGAAAGAGGTACCAGAAATGAAACTATGGATCAGAGAAATAATGTACTCTTTGTTCAAAGAAATCATCAACATAGAAGAAAGCAACCTTCTCAAAGAAGACAACCATTTTCCAGGTACCAACGTTTTTCTATGGATATTGTTTCTTTTGTTCTAACTTTGGTCATAAAGTTGTAAACTGTTCTTTAAAATTAAATTATGAGCAATCAAGACATTCAAGGTATAGATATCTGGCACAACAAAGAATGAGACAACCAAGTAACAAACCACCACAGATTGCAAATCACTTGATGGATGGGAAAAGGACACAGGTTAAGCATAACAATCATTATGATCCTTTATTTGACGAACCAGAATGTTACATATGTCATAAATATGGACATAAATCTGTTGACTGTCTCTTAAGGAACTATGAACCAGATTTGAATTCCCTGCTAAAAATGTCAAGGTTTGGAAGAAGAAATAAAGTGACAAGTGTGGATTAGTGTTGTCAGCTCAAAGACAAACGAACCCTTGGTATATAGATAGTGGATGCTCCAAACATAGGATGGGAGACAAAGGTAATTTTCTATCTCTAAGTGAAAGCAAATTAGGAAACATAACCTTTGGAAATGATGCTCCAGGTAAAAAAAAGGGTAAATGGATGGTGAGTTTAAGTAATGGAAAAGGAAAATCCCAAGATGTTCTACTTGTAGATGGGATGAAACATAATCTACTCAGTGTAAGTCAAATGTGTGACAGAGAATGTGAAGTGGTGTTCACGTCCAAAGACTGCAAGATAAAGTCTGTAAACTTGGGAAAAGTGGTGGCCAAAGGCATAAGGACAAAAAATAATGTATATGTGCTGAAAGAAGATAGAGAAGAGTGTCATCTAAGCAAACATGATGAAA
>SNQJ01S0111568.1:0-40964 GCA_010110895.2 Picea sitchensis | reverse complement strand
GTAATGACTTCCAAAGGTAGATACAGCTTCCAAATGTAAAGGGAGGGATAAACCCTTAAGAGGAAAATACAATCCTCCAATATAAAGAGAGAGTTGAACTCTCCATCATTGCCCCTTCCTTCCACCCAAGAATATATGAGAGATAATAAAACTTTACATTTAATCATCACCATCAACCAATCATCACATAGAACCTGATAATGCTTCCTGAAACTTCTTCAATTTCTGCAATTCTTCAATTCTTGGAGTACTCTGATCCTGTAGACAATATTACTCAATGTATTCTCTGAAACTACTCGATGTTTCACTCCTTGAATCCTCCCCAAAAAGAAGTTATAGAGAGAATGGTAGACCTTGTTCAATTTTGGTTTATTCAGGAGACTGATCTTGTACATAATTCCCCGCGCACAATATTTAACATCAGATTCTGAAACTCGCACACAAGAAACTACAGTCCGTAATATTTACAATGAAATTTTTCCCACGTCATTTGGATTCTTGATGAAGAAGTTATGATTGTTTTACCCAGAACACCTGTTTATTGACTAGCTTCAGGACTGGTCACAAACCCTATCTTCCACAGAGTGTATCTCCATAATTATAGTGAATCAAGAGCTGAAATTTTTACCACAGGTACCTTGATATGTATTCACAATACCATAGCAATTTCACCATCTAAATCGTTTTAGAAAAAAAGTTATAGAAAAAATGGTAAGATGACCTGAAAATATCATACCTTAGAACACATCACCAAAAGACTTCATCCTCCCTTGAAATCTGACCTTCTTTACTACTGATTTCCTCTAAAATTTGACTTGTATAAAATGAATGTATAATGATGTGTATTTATACCATTTATGTCACTTCCTTTTAACATTAGGGTCGACCTGACACTTTCTTATTTTGTAATTATTTTCTTTAATTATCTTCATGGCCTACATGTACTTCCTTCTTCAATTCACTTTGTCATCTTCAAAAAGTCAATTCTCCTCAACCATGAGGATCCACGTGATGTGACACATACCACTGAAAACAACATGATGTATACTATCCATCCATGGGTGTTGTATATGCAGGTGCATTGTCCTTCATGTCCAAATACCTTCATCAATCTTGCAGTCCAAAACCCATGACTAGGGTTGACATCAATGGCAACAACCAATCTTCCAACAGAAATAATGAAAATTTCAACATTTCAATTTTCCTTTCAATCCATTTTCATCATTATTATTTTCATTATAGTTCTAAATCATCTCTGCAAAGGCATCATGAAATTTATGTCGTACACTTAATCTTATCCATTATATATCATTCATCAACAATATCATTGATTAGGTAATACACTACCCAAATCCACTCTATATATTGGTGTGGCTTCACACAAATTATGAACACTAAAGAGATGTTTTTCCCACAATGGAAAATCTACATTGATGAACATCCTTCGCCTCTATTATTTTATGTATTAGATGGCCATCAAACTGTTGCCTTACTCTTTGGGCGTTAGTCCATAATGAATAAAGTAGTTGGTCTATGTCCATAGTCTATGTATTGAAATCTCTAAATGGAATGAATTGATCACTCGAGAGAAAACAAAACCAATAATTCCATCTTCATAATTTTCATCTTTTCACTTAATATGTTTGATGTTTCATGTCAAAATATAGATAATAAGTGAAGTTATGTAATGTAATACAACTACAATAGTTGACCATGTCCATAGTCATTGTATAGAATCTATGAATGGAATGGATTGACCTCCTCCAGGAAAACTATCCATAATCAATGTATAGAGTCTCTGAATCAAATGGATTAACCTCCTCAAAAAAACTAAATGAAAAGAAAATTGTGTTCCTTAATTAATCTAACTTAGTTTAAATTTTTTGAGAGCAATTAAAAATGTTAATTAATTCATAAACATAACCAACATTTTCTATCATCAACACATTCTAAAATCTCGGCCATTATGAATTTCCATTATCATATAGGTTTTACTCCCTCTGGAAAGGCGTTGATCCAATATTTTAGAAATGGTTACATTGGATAATATGGTCATTTGAGTTCTTTGATTGGTTTGGATAACTTCTCTCTATGAACAAAACCAATCTAAACATGTTTCAACTAATCTAAACACCTTTCCCATAGTTTCTATTAACAAAAGTGCTTCAAATAAAAAACTTTAAATTGTCCTCATGGCACGTGACTTTCATGCACAAAACTTGTTACACCAAGCATGGCAATCTTGTTCCACTTGCATTGCAGAAACAATGCTAATTGTTCATCAATTTTTCAAGGTTTGAGTTGGCAATGTTCTCTATTGCTAGTGGTTGTTCTAGTAATGCATTGACTGCCATATGTTGCTATTGTGAAAGGTCACTCCTCCAGGTGTCGTCCATCTCCTACAGAGACTTTTTAAATGTTTCCTCCAACATCTTAGCACGACACGGCTAAAACCCCATATATGGAATAAAGTAGCTCTTAGTATTATAATATGTTTTTGTTCTAAAAAAATGTGTTGCTCTTACAAACCAATGATATACGACCGTATGTTTCACCCACAGTAGGTGCGTGTTTGATTTCTGTGAATCCAGTCGTGATTTTGTATAATGCTTCTGATATGGGTATTCCTTATCTTACTGCTTCAATTCAACATCCGCTTTGGGATAACAGGCAACAACAGGAGGTTCCCATTGGTTTTCAAGGGGATGATAGCAGCATTGGCATTGTTTCTTGTAGTGGGAGCAATGTCGTGGGTTCGAGTCCCAAGGATGTTTATCCATTAGGCCAAGAACATGTATCTCGAATGTTTATTTTAAGTTCTATGCCCATTGAATTGAGAAAAGAGGATTTGAGGTAGGAATTTGGATAGGAGACTGTTACAGAGAAATCCCCCTGCGGACAAGTGGATTTTCTCTTGGGTTATAGACTCCTAAGACCAAGACAAAAAAGTGTTATTGTGAACACCGACTTTCCTTTGCATGAAGCTAAACTATTCAAAGAAGAAGAAGGAAGAAGGGTAAATACATTTTATCAATGTTTGTCCTTGCTCGATCCAGGTTGATCTTGATCTCCAAGTTCTTCAGAAGGTCCTGCAATACAATGAGAAACAACAACGAGACATACTTCCTACTCTACCATGATTAGCTTCATAATGGAGCTATGAAAGAAACAAGTTCATGAAATGTACACAAACTTTAAAGGAAACAGGCCAAGCATAGATTTATAGTAATGAAAACAAAGTGAGATACTTACAACCATGGATGTAGGTGCAGCAGCTTCACCAAGCTCTCTTTGTCCAGACCCTTGCTCAAATAATCCACACAGAATATTGATGCTTTAATGATATCTCAATTATGAGATCATAAGTTTGATACTACACAATGTCTCCCCTTTCACCATGAAGAGGCCTCCTTATATAGACTTGGAGAGGCCTAACCACTCAACAGATCCTTGGGATAAGTTGAGGTTTCTTCTCCTTTAGTTGTGTATCTTCCCTAAGGTCGAGCCTTGACCTCACATCCGAACCCAACCAACTCCAGATATGAAGGGATTCTTCCCTGATTTCTCTCAACAATCCAAAGATTCGCTCAAAAAAGTCTAGCGCTCCCTCAGAATGGGGCACAGAGTGTTGGAATGCTCCCCCAAAAGAGGCCACAGAGCGTTGGCACTCCCTAACAGTGTATAGGGGAGCATTTCCTTCCAAAATTGATTTTTTAGTGGTTTTCTTAGTGACAAAAGACTTGTACTCTTTTTCAAATGACTTCTCCTCTTCAAAACCAATCTTTTGAGGTATCTTGTAAGTGTTCTTGATAATGTCGTCTGAGACACAATATAGGGAAGACGACAGTATGATATTTGCGACACTTGCGATATTTGGTAATGACGACACTAGACCATCATCGTAATGAGTAATTTTGATGTGTAACAGAGACGAGAAGGGATTGTCATGTTTATTTATTATAATCTCATGCATGATAAAGCAAGATTAACGAAAATCCAAGAGAAACATTTGTTGCAGCAACAAAGATTACAACAATAATACAACAGTTTGTTTCACAGGAAAAAAGAAAAAGGAAGATGAAGATGATGATGACATTGAATTTTGGATATGGATCAGGGAATTTCTCTCATAAATTGAAAATTTTGGGCATGCCTATGGTTTTTTGGCTTATCAATTTGACAATTATCTGTATGTGGATGAAGCATAACACTTGTAGGTTCAACTATAACAAGTATAGCAAGAAAAGTACAAAGCATGAAATTCCAAATCCCGATATCAATTTTCTCAGTCAGCACAACAATTTACCAATTTCAACAAAGAGAGGGTTTTCAAGTAATTTCAACAAAGGGAGGGTTTTCAAGTAACCAAGAGCCCCCAAAACACCCGACAAATTCCAGTAAATAGATTGGTGGTTGTTGCAACTGACAGTTCTACATCTACGCCTAATTTCTATGAGAAATGTATCTAGATGGTGGTATCCCTTCAAGCTGGATCCGGGGTTCTCAACCTGTTCTTTAACATGCTCACTTGGAAGTGTTACAAATACTATGTGAAGTAATACAAAGATTACAGATTGTACCTTAGCTATTCAAGTTTAAGGGGAATCCACTGTTTCCTTTTTTTTTCTCTATTCTATTAAAAAAAAAAAATCTCTAATCTAGAAAAAAAAAAGTGATCTATGCATTTAAAAAGAGGTAAAAGATTACACAGTATGTCTTAGGTGCTCAAGTTTAAGGTCAAATATTTGAATCATCTTTTATTCAACACATTTAAAATAAAAATCCAATTAAGCATTTAAATAGAGGATTACAGAATAAGCCTGAGTAACAAGTTTAAGGAGTAAATGATTACAGAGTATGCCTCAACTACTCTAGTTTAAAGTCTAAGATTGGAATCAACTTTTTTATTTCATTTATTGAACCTACTTAAAAGAAGAGAAAACTCTGCATTTGAAAAGAGGTAAAAGAGTAGTGTATGGGTTAACCAATCAAGTTGGAAGTTGAAGATCGAAACCAATATTGTTATTTATTTTCTTTAACCTATTTAAAATAAAGACAACTATCCATTTCAAAAAGAGGTAAAAAATTACTAATACCTTGTCTATTGAGTTTAAAGTCAAATATGGGAATCAACTTCTTCATTTCTTTTCTTCCACCTGTTTCAAACGAGACAACTATGCATTTAGAAAGATATATTGTACTATGACTTGGAGAATGTGGTCTTTCAATACTTGGGTAAGACAAGTTTTTAAAGCCCGTGAAAGGAAAATGAAAATGGCATAAGTGCCTCATGGAGAATACTTCCCCATAAGAAACCAGAGAAAATTTAATAATACAGACATGACAGTGGGGTACATATACTCAAAGTCCAAAAATTGACATGTTGATTTATAGGATTGTACATAGATGCGTGGTAAACTTGCCATCCTAGAGAAAACCCAAAGAAATGCATGGTGTGTGTGACCAACAATCTACATACTAAATTGGGTTTACTCAAACACATACACAAACTCATTTTCCCCACTGTGCATACTGAATTGGGTTTACTCACATACATATGCAAACTCATTTTCCCTACTGTACATACTAAATTGGGTTTACTCACATACATACACGAACTCATTTTCCCTAGTGTATTGTACATGAATGCCAGATAGTCATAAAATGCCAAGGCTATGCGTAATATTTACAACTACATTAAGCACCCTGCTTCTTGGTGCCAGGATTAAAACCGCATTACCAGTTCCCTTGATTTCCTCAACTCATCCTATACAGGAAAATAAAGGCATACTCTACAAAGAGGGCAAGTTACGTTATCATAATCCAAAATCCATTTGTCCACACAAATCTTATGGAACACGTTACCACTGGGCACATTCCGAATCTCCTCTCCTCCATGAAATTTTCTTAAGAAACCCACACACTCAGTAACACCATCACCATCATAACAACAACAAGAAGAATGCCAGAAAGTTTTAAAATGCTAAGTCTACATGTAATATTTACAACCACATTAAGCACCTTGATTCCTAGTGTTAAGATTAAAACTGCATTACCAGTTCCCTTGATCTTCTAAACTCATCCTCTACAGGAAAAACAAGTCAAACTCTGCAAAGAGGACATGTAATATTCTCATAATCCATAATCCATTTTTCCACACAAATCCTATGAAACACATGACCATAGGGCAGAGTTCGAATCTCCTCTCCTCCATGAAATTTCCTTAAGCACACCACACACTCACTAACATCATCACCATCAGAATAAGAACAATAACAATCGCCATCAGAACAAGAGCAAGAACAAGATGAAGAGGATGACGACACTTGAAAGAGTGAAATAAGAAGCGTGTCTCTAGTTTCTTCAGTGGTCATGGCAAGCTGCAAAATCCCAGAGCCCAATTCAACAGCTTCTTATTCAGCATATGCAAATGACCTAGGTGATTGGGCCAATTCTGGTTGCTCTGTAATCAATTTGAGACCCATTTTTCAGAGAAGAGAGATGAGAATGTCCCTCACCATGGCTATAGACAAAGTTGTGCGAATGATCAAAATTGGTATCACTCCTCCTTCAAACGCATCTGGGAACCTTGAAAGACCCATCTTTTTTTGTTGGACAACAAATACCTGGATAAAAACACCAAACAAACCTAATTTTTATGCCACTTATAGATTACCACCACCAAATTATCATATATCAATAAAGCATGGAATTGATGAATGAATGCAATTGAATCTTCATTTCCAAACTAAAAAATCAAATAACATAAAATGAAATAGAGCTCTCCTCAAAAGACCCACCATTTTAGATTTCATTTTGATTTTTCTGATTCGTTGAGGGTATCTGTTGTTGTTATTTGTTTACATTGTAAAGAATAACGATCGCATGAAGGGATAATGACAAAGGTCCGTTGTTTATAGGATGTTGAATCTGGGATTTTATATGTTTAGTAATGTTTGTGCGTCTATGATTTAGGTATGTTTGTCTGTTACCCTTGAGAAGATGATGTTCATAGAAATAATAATGTGCAGTGGGCACAAGGCAAGGTTGGTGAGGATAGAGTTCATGTAGTTCTGTCGGAGGAGGTCTGCCATAAAACCTTTGGCAAATCGTCGGTGGCCTAAACCCATTCAACCTCAGAAAAAAAAAAACTTGTTACATTTCGCTCTCTCCCATCTTTGATCCATTTCAACTTACCTTCAAATTTCTCAAATCTTTCAGCAGATAAAAGAGTCCTAGTTGATTTGAGATCCCCTCTACATTATTATGGCCAACGAGATGTACTCCTCACCAGATTGAGTCTCATTCCTAATAGAACTACATGGAACCGCCAACGTAGTTTCATCTGTGTTGCTTCTTCCTCTTCATCTGTTGCTCAGCTGGAGGTGCCTCCAACCACTATGGAGGACGTGGGTGCGAGTTGCAAGCTAAAAAAATACAATAGAGACACCCAGTCCAAGTCGCAGGGAGGATCGCAGGCTGTCCTCTATGGTGTGGGGCTGTCCGAGGAAGACATGAGCAAGCCCCAGGTGGGTATATCTTCTTTTTGGTATGAGGGGAATACATGCAATATGCATTTTCTCCAGCTGGTGGAGGCCGTCAAGGAGGGTGTTACAGAAGCAGGCATGGTGGGATTTTGTTTTAAGGGAAGATCTGATACAACATTGACCAAATAGGCGGTGGGTATAAGGTAGTTTCGAAAGGATGGTTTTAGAAAACCTGTCAACCAATTGACAGGTTTTCTACAAAACCTATAAGTAAGGATGCCTTCGGCATAATAACATTCAAAACCAAAACTAAACTAAACTGTTAAGCTCCACATATGAAAGGAAGCGCTCCATGCATGTTTCAAAAGCTTCATTTGGATAACCTTATGATATTTTTTTTAGGAATAAAAAATCCATAAATTATATTATCAAAAGGAAAATTTGTATAAATAATTATCTTTTTTAAGGCATGGTTTTTAATTTATGACTTTTATAGACTAAACTCTAGGGTTTGATATTCATTTTTTGAACCCTTTCATTTAGTCCAAATAACTAATTACGATTATGATTAGTCAATGACGACCATGTATTAACATGATTATTGTACTATTTTTAAAGATAGGCATTGTGTTAATGCATCATCCAAAATGGATCTTCATAAGTACCATATGAATTTATTGATTCTCTAAACGGTGAAGATTAAAATCTAAGATATTCAATGATGGTGTTGATTTTGTCAAATTTGGTTCATCAACTTTCGACAAACTTTAGACACCCTAAACAACTATGTTTTCTCCCGGTGCTCGATGAGGGTTGCAATAGGATTTCCTCATCCAAGGTTGAAATTGTTCTTCTTGTTGAAAGCTTTCCAAAGTTCTATTATGCACTAAAAACAAAGTTTACATGCCAATGTTATGGCCTTGACAAGGTAACAGTCCAAATGTCCCCCACATGTCCAAGTGTCAACCATGTCAGTGCACCATAATCTGAATATGGGGAGTTAGTAATTTGGGGGAATCCACTAGAGACTTATAAAATCATCGCGGAGGTTTTAGGAGGGTGTCAAAATCCTAAACCCAACCACAATTCTAGCTATCAAAAATCTAGTAAATGGAGGGGAAGATATGACTTTTTCACTAGCCACCCTCTCGTACTGTCATTAAAAACTAACCCCCTTTGGTCCAAGAACCAGCTTAAGAACAAAAATATGTAATGATTGTCCTATCATCACTCTTCCTTCAAAAGAAACATTTTAAGAGACAACACACCCCAAAGGAAATTTATAAATTAACAAAAATTTATGTAAATAATACTTTATAAATCACCTTTGTCTCATAATATTTGTGTATGTAGAATTATTTTATAACACACCTAACACATATACCCAAGACCCCCTTATTAGATGTTATAATATAAAATATATTATATTATATTATAATATATGTTATAATAAAACATATATTATAACATATTATATATTATTATTATAACATATAACCAAGATAAGATGAGACTTATTAGAAGTTCTGTCACAGATTGATTAAATACTTTTATGAGAAGTTCCATCATAGATTGATATTTCTTATAAGAAATCTTCATCTATTTTAATGGAGATTATGTCTTTGTATTTTCTTTAGTATCGATCAATATTATATTTCCAATATTATTTGAAAGGCTTTTATTTTAATGGAGATTATGTCTTTGTATTTTCTTTAGTATCGATAGATATTATATCTCTAATATCATTTGAAAGGTTTTTGATGATCGAAATTATGTTAAATTTTGATATTATTTTAAATTATTATAAATTTTAATTTTGATATTATGTTAAATTTTGATTTTTTTTTTAATTTATTATAAATTTGAATTTTAATATTTTATTGTTAGAGATGATGGTGATTATGATTATATCTTTAGTGTTACTTAAATTTGATAATCAACTAACTTAAATACCTCTCAACATGAGTAAAAAAATACTCTGATAATCAATAACTTAAATATCTAAGATAAGTATTAAAAAGATTAAAACAATACCTTTTTAGCATTAAAAAAAGATGAAGATTACAAAAATTTACTCCCTGTTAATATTTTTATTTATTTTAACTTTATATATTATTTATATAAAAAAAGTTCATAATTAATAAATACACACTTAAAATATAACAACTTCATTCTCAATTATGATATATTTACTTGAATTGTGACTATTTATCTAAGTGGGTCTAATGGTTAAGAACATGTGTTTCCTCTTAAGAGGTTACAAGTTCAAATCCAGAGGGGGGTAGGGTGTGTATACCTTTGTAGACTTTACCAGTCAAATCGTTGGGCGAAGGGGGTCCCATACACCAATTTGATGTATATTTACTTGAATTGTGACAACTTTGGAAACAAAATTTAATTAACTCTATCAAACTTTGATCGTGATGTTTTCTTTAAAGCCTAGTTTAAAAGTTCATTTTTCTAGGTATATATTTTATACATTTTTAATAATTTTACTTGAAATCTGGTTTAAAAATGTTGGAAATCAGAATCACTACATGGAGGAGATCTCTCGCTTCACAACAGGGGGTCTCATACACCAATTTGTCCCATAAAAAGGGATCACATACACCAATTTGTTGGTGTATGGATTGGTTGTGCCCTTAAAATTGGATTATTATTATTACTAGTATACCCCTGAAGCAGGGGAAAGGCAACCCTGGAGAGAACATTATAGAATAATTTGTTTATAAGCATAGTATTTCATGAGCAACATTATAATGACATATTAATCGTTTCCATGCACAAAGGAGAAAAGAAATAGTGAACATGCGCAAATTATTTAGGTAAAAATATGATTGATAGGTATTTGTTAGCAAGTATTTGACACAATTATTATTAGCATCACTAAGTACTACTAAATATAGAAGAATGGACCAAGTCTCACATTCCATGTTAGAAGTATGATTACAACACAAAATAATCTAGAATTTAAATGACAAAGTGTTAGAAAAACAAGATCGCAGAGTAATAAAATAAAACAAATGCGGAAATAAAACATAAAAGATACACAATACAATATATACATAGATATACTTGGTTCACCCAGTGTGGGATACGTCCACCAGAGAAATTTCCAGGTCCTTCCTTTATTATTATCCAGCAAATGAAGGGATACAACTATTGGCACAGGGGCAGACCCGGGGTTCAACGCTCAACAACACACCAACAAAACCCTAACTACCGGCCCTTTCGACAACACCTGCGAAGCACATGAAATCTCACCCGGGGTAGAGGCAGGGGTGGCTGCAAGATTCAAGTGTCTGCAACCTAGCTGGGATACAGATCTGTGATTACAATACTCTATCAAAGCACTTAGCAGTTACCATTCATCAGTAATTCACCTTCATTCACGTCGTAGGTCAAAAACCTAGTTATAGAACAACGCGGTATTCAACTAGATCTAACACATTCAAGCACTAAGCACATCAAAATAGATTAGATATGGCATTCATTTGCATTACAAAGCACTAATCTATCATATCAGGTTCATCTAGACATACATTATTGCGCTAACCATAAATCACATAAACACTACAATAACCATAATGCACAAAGCAACCATAACTCAGGATATATGTGGTTCACCCCAGCGTGTGGCTACGTCCACCAACTCTTTTTCTCTTATATTATCTTCTGTCAAGCTTCTTATAGGCACAAAGCATCAAAACCCTACTCCTCAGAGGACATGAGATATGCGCGCACCTCGCTGGATCCGCCTTCCTTGAGTTAGGCTACAACACAAAGCTTCTCACAGTCTGTGCACAAATCACTACAGATGACATGTACTTAACTCTGTAGCCTCAACATGCACTAAGCATAGAGCCTCTTACAATTACTCGCACTTAGCACAATACTTAGCACCTAGCATCGCACCCTTACTTACATCTCTTAGCTTTCTATTTATAAATTAAAAAAGGGCCTAAACATGGGTAAATCCATGGGTTGACATCCCCGTACCCGTTACATAAACCCTAATCCAAAAAATTCCCTAAAAAGGGGCCGAGATCCCGTGATCTCTGCTTCAACTTACACTCCGCCTTCGACCAGCCCGTCGAAGTCCCAAAATAGTTCAAACATGACCAAGGATCTCCAAAACTTGGTCAAGGGCCAACAGGCACCCAACACTCACTTTTGACTCATCCTAATTCACTCTGATCTGGGTAACTCTGCCTCAAAAGCCTCGAGCTTGGCTTGAGCTGCTTCGACCTACTGCTTTGCCAAGGCCTCCTGCTCGGTGAATTCTTGAATAACTGCCTCATTCAAAAGTCCCTCTAAGAGATGTTCTACCGAAGTGATTACTTGTTCCAGCTCTGCTCCTCGGCCTTCAATCTCCTCAAAAATTAGGCAAGTTGCATCCTGGATTGGTTGGAGCTTCTCAGTTACTTCCATGACTTTGCTTTGTATGGCATGAACCTGTTGTTGAGCCATGCGCTATTATTGGGATCTTTTCATCCTCTCAACTGCTGACAGGAGTTTCAATTGCGCTTGTACTGTTGTTGCTTGTTGCTTTGCCTCCTAGATCTATGACTCCAGTGTCTTCAGTTCAGGGTCCTTGGTAAGGCGCTCATAATTTTGTGCACTTTGACTAGTAATTTGTTTACATTCCAAGGCTAATGCTTTGATTCTCTCAACTGTGCTCCAAGTAGTTTCTTCTCTCTGGTCTCACACTTCCTGTAGAGTGCTTGGCACTGTTTGTAGCTCCAATTCTGCTACTCTCTGTTGGAGCTGCTGAATGGATTCAACAAGCTTCGCGACTTGATTTGCTACCAGATCTTCTTCCATTTGTTATAACCCTGTCACAAAGCGAAGTGATATGTTGACTGCTTCTTTAACTCCAACCTGATCCGCGAGTAGTTGTTCTTTCTCCTGCTATATTTGTGCTCTATCCTCTGCGAACTTCGATTGGAGGTCGTCTTTTCCCTGTTGTGAAAGTCGACGTTGCTCTATGACTTCCTCTTGTACTTGCTTCAGGGCCTCTGTGGCTTGTTATTTTTCTTCCTGCATGTGACGAAGGCGAGCTTCAGTTGCATCAACTATTCTGTGGAGTTGGGAAATCTCATCTCCCAGCTCTGTCTCTTCTGATGGCGAAGGTGCAATGGACACTGCCTAGCTGGAGTGAAGGGATTGTTGTGCTCCTCGCAGCTCTGCTTCAATCCTTTCATACATGGTTTCTTGTTTTGCTTCAATGCATTGTAAAATATCTTCTGCAGTATCTGAGACAATAATGATGATTAGGTCAATGTCATCCACTGTGAGTACAGTCTCCATCTTGGGCTTGCTAGCTTTGGACTTCTTCTATGAAGAAGGTTTCGTGGGGGAAACCTTTATTTTCTTAGATGTCTCTGTGTCATCAGGGGGATTCTTTGGCGGTGTTACTTCGCCTTGCTTCTGTTTATCGTCTTCCCCATTGTTCTCTTCTTTTTCTACTTCGTCATCACCTCCTCCTCCAGGTGAATCTGAAGCAGTTTCATCTGATACATTGTTCATCTCTTATACCTATTCTTTCTTCTTCTTTCTGCTACTGCTGGGTTCATCATATTCTTTGCGAGTGACCATCAGACTTCTGATTAGGTTAGGGTCGGACAGTTCAGCCTGGTCGACTGGTATAGGGAACTCGACGGGCCATTCCTTATTGATTTCTTCCATGTCCTCCTCGGTGATCTTGTATTATGACTGGAATTCTTCTTTACTTTCGTCTGCATGCACAGTGATATAGATAAAATTCTTATCTACACAGAACTTCGCTAATGGTCTGAACCTATGAAGGGCGTTTGGTGTCATACAAGGGAAAGACTCAATAACCCTCTTCAGCTACAGGTAGTAAGTATGGAACACCACGCTGGAATGCCATTGTTTCCCCATATCGCTCGAGTATCAGAGCGTGGTGAACTTCGTGGCTAATGGTTCAGACGGCTCAATTTCTGGGAAGGTCGCACCTTCCGGCATCTCCCAAGCAATGAACATAGTGAGGATCAACAACCAACTAAAATGGAACTCATAGCCCTGATCCCGGGCTTCACGACAGTCCTATTCTAACTGGTTTACTAGGTAGCTCGCCCAGTTCATTCGTAGTCCTTCCACGCATTTTCCCGCTACGTCAATGACAAATCCTGTGACCTGCGTGGGTCTGTTCTTCCGGACTATCTTACCAACACTCAACTGGCAGGCTAGGTGCACTGTGCCATTCTGAATGGAGGCTACCTTGTAGCCTCGCTTCCCCTTTTCCACATCGTCGTCAGTGTATTTAATCTTCTATGCTAGGGCACGATCTGCAGCCTTCCCTGGATAAAATTCTTACGGGTCTGGTCCCTTCATGCTTAATCTGGTGATCCTATGGATCAACATCGGATCGATGGTGATGCGTTTGTATAGCCACAGATGACCGCCATGGAAGCATGACAACAGGATTTTAATGCACGCGTTAAACTCCTGGTGCCTTCCAAAGTGTGGTATCTTCATCATGTTCATGATAGTGGACCTCGCGATGTCCATAGTCCATGGCTGGGGGATGATCTTCGGATTCTTCCCCTTTGTCTTGGTCAAATACTTGTGAGCTGCGAGCATGCCATAACTCTTACGGTCTCCCAGATTATAGTCATTGATCTTCAAGGTCAGAATTCTCTCCAACTGTGGTCTGACTGTAGATATTCCCTTTGGGAGGTACGCAATGATGACTGTGTAGTCGAAGTCCCTCAGGACACTGTCATGACTCACCACACCAACCAGGGGTGGGATGTAATCGGGCATGATGGATGGGATTAGCTTCGCATTCGCCAAGTCATCACAATGCTTGGCTATTTTCTCGGTCGTAGCTCTGGATGGTCCAGATCCACGAGCAGTCAATAGGGAGGCTTGCACTCCTCATGTCGATGAGGCTTGAAATCCTATGGACATCACCTTCTCTTCCATCAGATCGATTAGAATTTCTTCAATGGACTTTTCTAATACACTAATGTCGTCCGACATGCACACTTAAGATCAGGTCTCTCAGGTCGGTGATCAAACACTCACTGTAATGAAATGGGTGGCGAAGTCTCAAAAAACACAATGCGATAGTAGTCAGTTCTCTGTGGGCTCGAATAATCACTATTTGCAAAAGTGTTCTTGGTGCAATGTTCGACGAGGTAAATAGGCAACGTTGTAACGGTTTCTTCCAACAAGTTGCAAACCCTTATTCAATGCAATTCCATCCATTATGGCACGATCTCAACAGTCCAATGGTGAACGTTCGGGCCATAATTGCTTTCCTAACCATTTGGGAGCATAGATCGAATGGTCATAATGCCTCCAACGGTCATATGGCTTCATCATGGAGAAGTGACAATCTATGTTGTACTGATATTCCAGTGAAGTTCCAGTTCTGGAAACCTTCCTTCTGCGATGTTCTTTCTGGAGCTTCTTGCAATTTTTCTAACCTGGATTTCTTCTTACTGAGCTTTCTAGCCTTTTTTCCTGTAATCCGTGTTACTTAGCTCCTCTTCCCATTCATATTCTTATCTTCTCTTGGCATAGTAACTTCGCGATGTTGATGATCTTTCATAGGGTTCAAGTGTGATACTTCTTTTCTTTCTGGGGTAGGTGCCCTGCTCTCCTGTATGGATAGGTTCTTCAAGTCTGTCTGTGTTCTATCAGCTTCAACATCCAAGTCTTTGATCCTTAGTAGCTTCAAATTGTTTTCCTATTCTTCTATCAAGTGCGCTATTCTCCTAGCCATGAAATCCTTTAACTCTTTCTTTTTTTGTTCTAGATCTTCCTCTTCTTGTTTTCTTCGGATCCGATCCTTCTCAATCCAGGTCTTTCCTAGAAAAATAGCAAATGGGGTGTTGTTCTCAATAAACTTAACGATCTCAAATTCTTCCTCTGTCGAAGTGCCATGGGAACTCATAGGTGTTCGGGTAAGTCTTCCACATAGGTTAATCATCTTTCCTCTAAATAATCATATTCCTCCTAATGAAGGGAACATATCATGATTTAAAAAAATTTACCAAGTTTTTTCTGGCATAATATCCACCTGTGTTTCCTCATCCAGAACACAATCTATGTCAAAGTCTCGTATTCTTGTTTCTATGCATTTTTTCTCTTTTAAGATCTATGATCATTCAGGCTTTCTTTCATCTGCAATAAAACAATCTCTGTTTCTTTCTGGGATTCTGCCATAATCTTAGTCTCTTGGCTTACCTCATGGTTTTCTTGTCTCATATTTTCAACTTTAGAAATCATTCTAGGGAAATCCAAAACTTCATGGTCCATAGCTTTACAACAAAGACAACTAGGATTTCTACCAGGGCATTCCTTAGCCAGATGTCCCGGTCTTCTACAACTGTAACAAAGGGTTAATCCTCTCTTTCTCTTAAATGATCCCCAACTTTTGTTGTACTGCACACTGAGGTCACAATAACTAACCTGCAAAAAATTATTTCTAAGATCCTGCATCCATTTGTTAGTCCAAACATTCTTTCTATGCATAAGAATAACATATCTTTCATTATTGTTATCAGATCTACTCATATCAAATATTCTTTCTTCTAATTGTGCCCTAGTTTTTAGACTAGGATTTTTTTTTTCAAACATACCTAGGTCCATACTTTCGAAAAGAAAAAAAAATCACTTATCTTTCAGAGCACAAAGCTTTCAGATCTTACCTTTTTTTTTTCTTCAGATCTGGTTCCTTTCTTAGCATAGAGCTTCCCAAGTCAAGTGGGATATTGTGCACTATAGCAACAGATCTACGCACAAAGATTTTTCTTTTCTTCTTCAATTCCCATCAATCATAGTTTCAGGTCCCTGCAATGGAACCATTTGTTGGAACAGGGGCAGACCCGAGGTTCAACGCTCAACAACGCACCAACAAAACCCTAACTACCGGCGGTTTCGGCAACACCTGTGAAGCAGATGAAGTCTCAACTGAGGTAGAGGCAAGGGTGGTTGCAAGACTCAAGTGTCTGCAACCTAGTTGGGACACAAATCTGTGATTACAATACTCTATCAAAGCACTTAGCAGCTACCATTCATCAGTAATTCACCTTCATTCACATCGCAGGTCAAAACCCTAGTTATAGAACAACGCGGTATTCAACTAGATCTAACACATTCAAGCACTAAGCACATCAAAATAGATTAGATCTGGCATTCATTTGCATTACTAAGCACTAAGATATCATATTAGGTTCATCTAGACATACATTATTGCGCTAAGCATAAATCACATAAACAATAAAATAACCATAATGCACATAGAAACCATAACACAGGATATACGTGGTTCACCCCAGCATGGGGCTATGTCCACCAACTCTTCTTCTCTTCTATTATCTTCTGTCAAGCTTCTTACATGCACAAAGCATCAAAACCCTACTCTGTAGAGGACAGGAGATCTGCGCACACCTCGCCAGATCCACCTTCCTTGAGTTAGGCTACAGCACAAAGCTTCTCACAGTTTGTGCACAAAGCACTATATATGACCTGTACTTAACTCTGCAGCCTCAACATGCACTAAGCACAAAGCCTCTTACAATTACTCGCACTTAGCACAATACTTAGCACCTAGCATCGCACCCTTACTTACATCGCCTAAATTTCTATTTATACATTACAAAAGGGCCTAAACATGGGTAAACCCATGGGCCGACATCCCCATACCCGTTACATAAACCCTAATCCCCAAAATGCCCTAAAAATGGGTCGAGATCCCGCGATCTCTGCTTCGAATTGCGCTCGGCCTTCGACCAACCTTTCGAAGTCCAAAAATAGTTCAAACATGACCAAGGATCTCCAAAACTTGGTCAAGGTCCAACAACAACAACCTACAACACACCCGTTGTAACTTAACCTTCTTTCCGTCACAATCTCCTCTCTCAGAATACAATATTCGCAATGATACATAGCCGCAATACATTTCCCTCATAAAAGAGGGTTGCCTTCTAGGGAAAAAAAACCTAACATAACTTCTATCGTCAGATATTCATCCTTATAATGAATGGTCCAGATTTAATATGAAATTACAATATACATTTACAAGGCAATTTTTCTTTCGGAGGCTTCACCCTCGTACCCCCGCCAGGGGCCCGCTTACCTCGGGACCTCACAGAGGGGGTAAAACCCCTTTGTACTCCCCCGCGTGGAGGAGTGTACATTCTTCCAGGGTGTAAAGTCTTCATGGGGTATAAACACGGCTAAAGACAAAGACCTCTGAATCAAGAAGATAAGCCCCTCCACAACCAACAATCTTCCACTTGGAGACTGATCCCAACAAATCCATCGATGCTGTATATGCTTGACTATGATCCTTCTTGGACCTGGAAAATTTCTCATCTTCATCATCATGCTTGAAAACCAACTGAAACTGAGCAGGAACTCAATTTCTCCCTAGTTACTTCCTTAGTTGACATCTCTGCAAGATTTTGGCTAGTGTGTATCTTTTCCAACTTTAGATCGTATGAATTGGTACCTGAGTTGTATATGATTAGTATTTGAATGGAAGGCATTTCTTTGCAAGATGAATGACATTCTGACTATCACAGTACAACCTGTTATTCTCCTGCTTCTTTCCCAATTCCTCCATAAACCTCTATAACCAAATAATTTATTTACTAGCCTCAGCAGTACAGACTGTTAAATTTGACTTTTTTTCCTGTTTGGAAAAAAATTCAGATCGTGATAACTTCATCGTACGGTGTCCATTTTAAAAAACTAACATACTGACAGAATCGACATGACAAGAACTACACGATGGCACTGGTTTCATTCAAATCTAAGAAATTTGATTTTTTTTCCTTCATGGATCCATTTTGGATCACTCTCAGCTTGTATAAATGACTTGAAATTAGTTGATAGTCTGCAACTCTGACTACCAAGATTTCATTCTATGTGGTACTAAAATCCTTTGGCACAAATCTTGTGCTCAAAAATTCATTGATATAAACAAAGTTCTCATCAACTATTTGAATTGAAAATAATAGTGCATCAGGGAAGTTGTCTTCTAAGTTAGTAGGTTCTTCTCCATTGGTTATACTTGATAAGTGATCTAGTTTGGCATTCAGTTTCCCTTAACTATTAATTCAAAATCAAATTCCTGAAACAATAATAGCCATATACATATGCTCCACCCCCCCAATACTGGCTTGTTGACTATATATTTGAGGGTAGAATGATCTGTGAACATTTTAAAGTGTTTGCCTAATAAGTAATGTCTGAATTTCTACAGTGCATACACCATGGATTGATCTGGATGTTATGAGTAGAACGAAATGACTAGAAATTATTAACAGGTGATTAACACAAAATAACAAAGATATGGTCAAATTGGTTTTCTATTCAATAATGAAATAAGCTGAAACTATAAAATGCAGTGGAAAACAAGCTTGATGGAATGGTGTCGGCTTATCTTTGAGAAAAGATGTGACGACTGTGCTCATTTACAAGATGATGGTTACAATGAGGCTCTGAAGGAATTTTTACAATAAACAGGGATGTCAAAAACCCTAGACATCCAAAAACCTAACCCTAGGAGATGAAGTGTCAAAAGTCATGTGGGCCCCGTTTGGATAAGTCAGTACATCAACATCCCGGGGTCATAACTTTTGCATACGATCTTCGTTTGACACGCTCAATACCTCGTTAGAAATATCTATTCGAGGACTACAACTTTTGTGTGAGAAACAATGAAGGAACTTCCATGTTAATCCCCCTTTTCTAAAAAAACATCGTTTAGAGCCTCAAAACGGCTCCGGAAGTTTCAGGACCCGAAAAACTGCTAAAAATAGTAAATTACCAAAATTGCTAGAAAACTATTTTGAGCCAGTTGAAAAGGTGGGTGGCCACTGATATCCATCTGGATCAATCCTCCCTCCTTAGGAAGCAATGGTCTCCATTGCGTTGAGTTCCCCAATCAGATGAGGAAATTTATGCTGAATTTGGCCCCGGGTGAGCCACTTACCTTGGTGCAGTAGTTGCCCTGCTTTGACGACTCGATAAAGATGGATCCTTTTTTGTCGAGTGCCCTTGATATGTGTGTTCAAAATATGATCACTAGATGCATGTTGTATGCAGTCGGGGTTGAGCTCTGTTGGTGTCAGTTGTTCTGCTAATTCTGAGGTGTCCAATAATGGTGGGGAATAAGGGCGAAGGAGATCCACGTTGAACATTGGGTGCAGGCCAAGGAAAGGAGGAATGTTGAGCTCAAAATAATTATCCCCCATGGCATTGGTGATGGTGTACGACCCATAACAGAGTGGGTGAAGCTTGCGATGGGGTCCTGTAAGGCATTCTTTCTGCAAGTGCAACCAAACTTTGTCGCCCATTTGAAACTTATGTGGCACCCGATGTTGATCATGGTGTTGTTTGTACTTGTCATTGGACTTCTGTATGATATCCTGAACTTGTTGGTGGATGTGTTGGATCCACTCAATGAACTAAGTGGCTTTGTCAGCTTCAGTTGGAGCAAGAGATGAGTCGGTAGAGGTAGCCGCAAGGGGAAGTGCAACATCTATGGGACTCAATGGTTGGAATCCCAAACCCACCTGAAAGGGGTTGTGGTCGATTGAGCTATGCAAGGCTCGATTGTAGCTATTTTGGACATAGGGAAGGCTCTCATAACATGTTCAAGGATGCTTGGAATTATACATGTAAAGGATATGCACAATCATTCAATTTACGACCTCGGTTTGGCCATTTGTCTGGGGGTGGAAGGTTGTGGATTTGGTGAGCTTGGTGTCCAACAGTGACCAGAGGCTCGACTAGAATGTGTTGAGAAATAGATTGTTCCGATCTGAGACAATGGATTTTGGGATTCCAAGATGTACCCAGACTTGTTCAAGAAGAGCTTGGCAGTGGCCTCTGCTGTGATGCTCTTCTTGCAGGAAACCATAATCTCCATCTTAGAAAAGCGATCAACAACCACAAAAATACAGTCATTTCCTTGCTTGGTGGACAGGAGGCTTGACATGTAGTCCATTGAGATGGATTCCCGTGCCCGTCAGTAGTAGGAAGAGGGGTGTACAAGCCCTGTTTCTTAGTGGTCATTTTGGCAATAGCGCAAACAGTGCAGAGCCTGATATAATTTTTGACCTCCTGCTGAAGTTTCGGCCAGTAGAAATGCTTCTGTAGCATATCCATTGTATTTTAGATGCCGAAGTGTCGTGTCAACCGAGTGTAGTGGGATTACTAGATCAACTTCTCTCACTCGCTTGATGGAACACATATATGGCCCAGACGACACAACAACCCATCCTAAAGATGGAAATTATCGACAACTGCATTTGCACCCAACATTTGGTAGGTGGTGGCAAAGTATGGGTCTGTCTCATAGAGTTGGGTCCATCCAGAGGTCTCATGGCTACAAGATTCTAGCACCGTGGTGAGTGTCGTGACTGGTGGTCAACTAAGGCAATCAGTGACGCGGTTGATGCTTCCTGTTTTATACTTGATATTGAGGTGGAATTGATGCAAGTATGTGGACCACTTTTGATGGCGATCATTCTACAATTTTCCTTGTGTCTGCATTAACTGCAGTGGCTTATGATAAGTGTGGATGACTGTCTCCTTCCCAAGAATGTAATGTCTCCACTGGCAGTAGGCTTGCAAAACTAAGTACATTTCTTTGTCATAAGTAGGGTACTTACGGACAACATCTGATAGTGTTTCACTATGATAGGCCACAGGGTGGTTGTGCTAAGTGAGAACGACACCCATAACATAGTTTGAAGAATTTGTCTCGATCTCAAAGGGATGTTGCAGGTCTGGTAGTGAAAGTACTGGGGTTGAGCACAAGCGCTACTTCAAATCATCGAATGTTTGTTGTTGGGACCGACCCCATGCAAATTTTGCCTTACCACCACCCCTATTTATTTGGCTAAGGGCCCATGCAATATGGGAGAATCCCAACACAAACCTATGGTAGAAATTGGCAAGGCCCAAGAAGCTTCGAAGCTCAGTGAGTGTGGTTGGGGCTGGCCAGTCACGGATGACTTAGATCTTGGCTGGATCCACATGTACGCCATGCTGATCAATGATGTATCCTAGGTAATGGAGCTTGTCTATGTCAAAGGAGCATATTTCCAAGTTGTCGTATAGCTTGTGTTGCCGCAGGGTGTGCATAACCTGTTGAATATGCTGCAAGTGTTNCCATCATCCTCATGAAAGTGGCTTGAGCATTTGTCAAACCATAGGGCATGACCAACCAATCAAAAAGGTCTTCCTTTGACTTCAAGATGGTCTTCCATACATCTGTTTGTTCTATCGGGACCTGGTGGTAGCCAGACTTCAGAGCAATCTTACTGAAGTATTTGGCCCCCGTGAGTTGATCAAGAAGGTCGTTGATTTGGAGAATTGGGTACCATTTTCTGACTGTGATTTTATTTAAAGCTCGATAATCAATGCAAAGTTTCAAGGTTCCATCTTTCTTCTGTACCCGCATGATTGGGCTCCCACAAGGTGATGAGCTAGGAAGGATGTTCCCCTTGTGGAGAAGTTCTTGGATTTGTCGCTTGATCTCCTCATTCTCTAACAGAGAGAGGCGATCGAATGGCCCATTGGGAAGCAGTGCGTCGGGGGTCAGATCGATGGGGTGCTTGACCTGGTAGTGCAGAGGTACCCCAGTAGGTGAGTAGAAGATATCTTAGTATTCTTCCATGACCTTATCTACTTGCTTCTATTGTGTGGAGAGGTCAGTCGCAGATACCCTAGATGTGGCTATGATCTTTAGCTCATTATGAGAGTGAATCACGAAGAAGACAAACTTCCTCATCTGAAAGATGAACTTCCTGCATTTCTTAGTAGAGATCAAGGAAATAGCACTAGGTGGGACTACCTTGGTTATCATGTATAATTTCTTGTTCAAGGTAATAATAACACTACGAGGCCTAGACTCATATACAACATGACGTTTCCATAAATAAGGTTGGCCCAAAAGAACATCACAAACTTACAGAGGAGCAACATCACACAATACCTTGTCTTCAAAGAGCTTGATGTCGTACAAAAGTTGACACTGTTGGCTGATGCGGAGATCGCTTCCTTGGTAGAGCCATTAAACGGTGTAGGGTTGTGGGTGTGGCGTTGTCGGCAGGGCCAACNGAGGTTCTTCTGGGTACCCAGATCTATGAATGGAAGAGGTGCTCTCCTTCTTCTTGCTCATTTGGTTCACTAGGCTAGAGCTTGGTGGTAGCAATGGTGGCACTCAGTTCTGCGCCAATGATCTGTCTTCCCCTTTCTGGTTTCGACTTAGAGTCAGAACCCGCATCTGATTCAGAGGCTTTCACTTCGGCCACCAACGACTACTTTGAGCGGCAATCAACAATGTTATGCTAAGGGCTCTTATGGAAGTCACACCACTTTCTGGTGTCTTTCTTTGTCTTTTTGGTTTCCTTCTTTGCTTGCGTCTTGGACTGGTTGTCCTGATACCGCCCATCTTTGTTATGTCCCTTGTTCTGTGGGTTGGGGCTGCCCTTTTCTGGATTTTGTTTTGAGGGGTTCCCAGGCCCAAATTGTTGCATCTTTTGTTTGAGCTTCTACTCGATTTTGACGACATATCAGTAGGTTGCGCCCAAGGATGAGATGTCCAAAAATTCCATTTTAGTCTGGATGTATCTATGAAGACCACCACGATACTTGAGCACCAGATGTCTCTTTGAATATTTGATACCCAACTTGGTGTGCAAGGTATGCAAGATATTTGTGAAATTTGGCACTACTTGGTCTCTTTCTTGCAGCAATGTGGTCCATTTGGTATACAAGTCGTCATAATTTTTGACAGGGTAATATTGTTCCTTAATAACATCCCTGAAGGATTCCCAAGTGGAAGTAATTGTAAATAATTAAGGTTCCTCTATTTGCTTTTGCTCACAGAAAGTTTCCCACCAATCTTTGACATGGGGAATGACTTTGAGGAGCGCAAAAGTATTTTTTTCTCTATTCGAAAAGTTATGGATAGAAAAATACCCTTCTAGTAGATTCAACCACTTGTCTAAACCATCTGCGTCTATCTGACCTTCAAATATAGGAATATCGAAGTTTATTTGTACCTTGAAGGGGGTGGCACCTCTGCTCGAAGAAGATGCGTCACCTGTTGGTAGTCGTCGAAGGATTTGCGCGAAACTATCCATCATCTCGTTCCTCTGTTGTGTGAGGGCTTGCTCAAGCAACATTTTGAAAGGACCTCTTTTCCTGTAATTTTTCTTTTCTCCTACCATGAGAGGTCACTTGGGCGTGTGAGATCTTTTGTCCTCAAGAGAAACAAGCTCGAGACCCAACTCTTTGTGCTCTGACCTCATTGGGGACATGCATTAAGACGACAAGGAGAAGACCGCTCTGATACCACTGATCTGGATGTAATGAGAAGAAGGAAATGACTACAGATTATTAACAAGTTCTTAACACAAAATAACAGAGATACAATAAAACTGGTTTTCTATTCAATAAGGAAATAAGATGAAACTGTAAAATGCAGCGGAAAACAAGCTTGTTGGAATGGTGGTGGCTTATCTCTGAGAAGAGATGTGACGGTTGTGTTAATTCGAAAGAAGATGGTTACAATGATGCTCTGAAGGCATTTTTACAATAAACAAGAATGTTAAAAACCCTATACATCCAAAAACCTAACCCTAGGAGATGAAGCGCCAAAAGTCATGTGGGCCCCATTTGGGTAAGTCAGTACATCAACTTGTCGGGGTCGTAACTTTTGCATACGATCTTCGTTTGATGCACTCAATACCTCATTAGAAAGATATATTCGAGGAATACAACTTTTGTGTGAGCAACATCAAAGGAAATTCCATGTTGCTCCTCGTTTTCCCAAAAAACGTTGTTTAAGGCCTCAAAACGGCTCTGGAAGTTTCAAGACCCGGAAAACTACTAAAAATAGTAAATTAACAAAATTGCAAGAAATTTGTTTTGAGCCAGTTGGAAAGGTGGGTGGCCATCGATATCCACCTGGCTCATGGCTAAACCTTTTCTTTATATTTTGTTGTAATTCTGCTTTTAGTCTGATAACTTCCTACTTGTAAAGGATATAGGATGATCTAAGTCACCTACTCCTAGTTGCGCCAAAATTGCTCCAAGTGCTATTTTTGATGCATCTACATGTACAATAAATGTCTTTTCCCAATCCGGAAACACTAAAATAGGTGTTGTCACCATCTTCTCCTTCAAAGTATCCAATCCCTGTTGACAATCCTTGTTCCACTGAAATTTGGTGTCCTTCTTTAGCATCTTTTCCATCGGCATGGTAATATATGCATACCCCTTGGTAAACTTCCTATAGTACCATGTATGTCCAAGTATGTCTCTTAATTGGTGCACTAACTTTGGTGGTGGTACGTTCACAATTACAACAATCTTAGCAGGGTCAACCAGTAACCCTTGTTTACATACCACATGTCCTAAACATATCCCAAAAGGTGTGCTGAAAATACATTTCTTGATGTTTAATGAGATTCGACATTGCTTACACCTATCCAACATTAGTCTTAAGAATTATACATGATATTTCAAAATACTAAAAACATTCCAATCATCCAAATATACTTCTAAGAACTTATGTATTAAATCTTTAAAAGCAGTTATGACCACCCTTGAAAAGATAGCTAGTGCATTCTTCAATCCAAAGGGAATAACTATATACTGATAGGATCCCCATTTTATGATAAATGTAGTCTTATGCCTATCCTCTGGAGCTATTTTAATCTGATGATAACCTAAGAATCCATCTGTGAATGAATATTCTTCCTCTCCCCCCACATTCTCTAAGATCTCAACTATAAAAGGGGCAGGGAAGGGATCATGTAAGCAAGAGTCATTCAATTTCCTTAGATCTACAAAAATTATTATTCCCCCCCTTTTTTTTTTCTTGGACTACCATGGGACTGATCCATTTAGATTCTTCCACTGGCTCTATGATACTAGCTTCTAGAATTTGGTCAAGTTCTGCTTTCACTATTTGCTTATACACTAGATTCAGCCTGTAAGGTCTCTATCTACACGACAAGAACTACGTGATGGCGTTGGTTTCGTTCGAATCTAAGAACTTTGAATTTTTTTCCTTCTTGGATCCATTTTGGATCACTCTCAACTTATATAAATGACTTGCAATTAGTTTATAGTCTACAGCTCTGACTACCAAGTTTTCCTTCTACATGGTACTAAACTCCTTTGGTGCAACTCTTGTTCTCAAAAATTCAATGATATTAGCAAAGTAGTCATTAGCTATTTGAACTAAAAATAATTGTGCATAAGGGAAGTTGTCTTCTAATTTAGTAGGTTCTTCTCCATTGGTTATACTTGATAAGTGATCTGGTCTGACATTCAGTTTCCCTGGTTTAACTATTACTTCAAAATCAAATTCCTGGAACAATAATAGCCATCTATAGATGCTCCCTCCCCAATACTAGCGTGTTGACTATATATTTGAGGGTAGAATGATATGTGAACATTTTAAAGTGCTTGCCCAATAAGTAATGTCTGAATTTCTACAATGCATACACCATGGCTAGACCTTTTCTTTATATTTTGTTGTAATTATACTTTGAGTCTGATAACTTCTTGCTTGCAAAGGATATAGGATGATCTAAGTCACCTACTCTTGGTTGCGCCAAAATTGCTCCAAGTGATATTGTTGATGCATCTACATGTACAATAAATGTCTTTTCCCAATCGGGAAACATTAAAATGGGTGTTGTCACCATATTCTCCTTCAAAGTATCCAATCCCTGCTAATAATCCTGGTTCCACTGAAATTTGGCATCCTTCTTTAGCATCTTTTCCATCAGCATGGCAATCTATGCATACCCCTTGATAAACTTCCTATAGTACCATGTATGTCCAAGTGTGGCTCTTAACTGGCGCACTGACTTTGGTGGTGGTAAGTTCACAATTACAACAATCTTAGCAGGGTCAACCAGTAACCCGTGTTTACATACCACATGTCCTAAACGTATCCCAAAAGGTATGCTGAATATACATTTCTTGATGTTTAATGAGATTCAACATTGCTTACACTTGTCCAACATCAGTCTTAAGACTTCTACATGATATTTCAAAAGACTAAAAATAGTCCAATCATCCAAATATACTTCTAAGAACTTGTGTATTAAATCTTTAAAATAAGCTATGAACACCCTTGAAAAGATAGCTAGTTCATTCTTCAATCCAAAGGGAATAATTGTATACTGATATGTTCTCCATTTGTGGCAAATGTAGTCTTATGCCTATCCTCTGGAGCTATTTTAATCTGATGATAACCTGAGAATCCATTTGTGAATGAATATGCTTCTTCGCCTCCCACATTCTCTAAGATATCATCTATAAAATGGGTAGGGAAGGGATCATGTAAGCAAATATCATTCAATTTCCTTAGATCTACACAAATTATTATTCCCCCTTGTTTTCTTTCCTGGACTACCATGGGACTGATCCATTCAGATTCTTCCACTGGCTCTATGATACCAGCTTCTAGAATTTGGTCAAGTTCTGCTTTCACTTTTTTCTTATACATTGGATTCAACCTATAAGGTCTCTATCTAATAGGTCTAGCATTTGGTTTTAGGGGTATCTTCATCTCACCCAACTCACCTACTATTCCTTTCATCTCTGTAAAGGTTTCTAGAAAAAAATCATTGTATTCACACAGTAATTTTGTTATCCTTTCTAGTGTCTGCTTATCCCAGTAGTATCTAATGCTTGCCATTTTAGGGTTTTATTTTGTCCCTATGTTTACTTTCTTGACCTAATTGGTGCAACAAATTCCTATGACTCCAAAGATGGACCTTCCACCTCTAATTCTCCTTCAATCTCTATTATATGGATGTTGTGTGGATCATATTCTTTTGGTGTATCCTCTGTGACATGATAACATGAGAGTAAGTATTTGACTGTCTATCTATTATATTGCTGATATTTTGTGATAATTTCCACCTTAGGTTCCTCAAAAAATATCATTCCCTATATCAGCTTCAGGGTTGAATCGATATTGGGGCTCTCGTGCTCAAATGAGAAAGTTAAAACAAAATTATGTTGTAATATTGTCCATTTTGTAGTGACTCTTGTTCTATGTACCAGTTCCATGGTATCCCTTCCAATGTATGAATAAAGTAATGAGGCCATTCTTATGGTGGTGTCAACCCCCATTGTATTGTGCATTTCTCTATGTGCTCAGCTGGTCTTCCTCACCCATCATATTTTTCCAATATATTATTCCCTTGTTCTGCACCAAATCGAATGCACAATAACCTTTTACATTGATACAATTTTGAATCGTTGCCTTGTGCGTGCCCCACCATCTTCCAAGTGTTGCATTGAGTGAAATATCTAGAGCTAACAACCTTTGATTTTCCAAAACTTTTTCCTCATAATTTTTCAAGAATTCTTCTAAGTCATTCAAACCATGAAAAGTGGGAGGTTCCCTTACTTCTGTATTGGCCCACCTTACTATGCACTCTATTCTAGCGCGCCTCCTTGTGAAGGATTTTGATATTATGGTAGCTGCAGGAGGTATTAAACCTCCATGTGTAACCCTAACAAGACTAGAATATTTTCGGAAGAAAGAAGAAACCTTAAAGCATTGAACATAACCCTAGAAGACAAGTTGGCTAAAGAAAATAATTAATATTCAGTTTTTAGCCTCCATAAAGAGAATTCAGCCCATAAATCTAAGAACGAGCAGTATAAATAAGGGATTCTGGAGCTCATTTGGACACACACGACTTGCAATTGCATAAATTTAGTGCGCACTGCAGAATTTAGTCTAGAGAGTAGCTGCAGTTGCAACTACTACAACTTGTATTTTCAATTTTAGGCTTGGAATTTCTGTTGGTTATGGTTTGGACTTTCTGCTTGGTATCCTAGATCTGGAGAGTGATACGCTACCTTGATTGGATATTAGGCCTAGGGTTTTCTTCTAGAATTATTCTCTGTCAAGCTTAAGGTGCTTGGGGGTGGCTTCGGCCTATGGTTGGGTGACAATATTTCTATATTTTCTATGGTGAAATGAGCACACCTAATTTTCCAACAGGTTATGGGCCCACACTATCTTTAGATAGTCTAACCCCAGAAGATAGATTAGGACGATTTTCTTAGTTACAATTGCAGTTGAAGTCAAAGTTTTTGTTGCAACAACGAAACCCCAACCCTCTTGTTGAGGCACCTTAAGTGAAGATATTGACCTAATTTCTAGATATCCTAGTGCACCCTGACTTAGCACACCTATTGGCACTCTCAGCAAGCTAAGACGTCAAGTTTGAGTTTTTGATCAAAGTCAAAGGTTGGCCAAGTCAAAGAAGTCATGACTTACTCTATGAAGTTAGAAAACAAGTTAGAAGGGGCTTCTAACTTCAGAGCATGGAATAAAAGGATTGACCTCATCCTTGCCAAGAATAAAGTGTTGGATATCATGAAAGGAAAGATCGTGGAACCACAATTTGAAGAAGGAAAAGAGAAGAAACCTCATAACATTGCAATTATGGAGAAGTTAAAGGAAAATGACATCAATTCCATGAGTATCATAGTGGACTCTATAGAAGACCACTTGATACCCTACATCTCTCATCTTGACTCATCTAAGAAGATGCATGATTCCCTAACTAACCTCTTCTCAGTCAAAAACATTGGACAAGTAATGAGTCTAAAGAACAAACTCCATGACATGAAAATGAATGATGATGAGGAAACACAAGTGAATATTATGATATTCATTGGGAATAATAGGTTTATTTAAAGGAAAGATGATAACCCTATGTGGAAGAGTTGTTAATGTACCTATTATCATTCATGGAACATCGACAGAAGAGGAATTTGAAGTTATTAAGTTTGTTGATAACAACGCCCCATTCCCTCTTTTGTTAGGAAAGACTTGGATTAAGAAAGATCAGATCAAAAGGAAATCAGAGGAAGAAGCTACAGAAAATAAAAAGAAAGAACTAAGGGATTTCATAGCTAGAAAAATAGATCGACTGATAGAAGAACGAGAAGTTGAGTCGAAGCACCAGAATACCAGAGAATTAGCTATCGATATTGAAAGAATGCAAGAAGGATTGAAGGACATATCCATGCAAGAAATAAGTATATCCACCCAGGAAATAGTAAGGGAAGTGATATTAACTTCAAACCCTTTGAGTGCACATCAGCAGTGCAAAGTCACTTCACTAGGAGAAGATAAGAATAAGAATGCAAAGAGAAATCCAGAAATAGTTAGAGAGAATCAATTCACAGGAAAGAAGGCAAGGAAGCTCAATAAGAAGAAGGCTAAGTTGGAAAAGCTACAAGAAGTTACAGAGAACAGATGGAAGATTTCACAGATTGGAACTTCGCAGGAGGCAGGTTTGCAGGATTTGAACCTCACTGGAACAATAGAATTGCCCAGAATGGGACTTCACCTTGGCGAAGCTATATGACCATTAGAATGACGCTCTGGAATGGCTAGGAAACACATTTACAGGTGGATATATCGTCGTTAGACGTTGATACCGCGCCATAACGGATGGATTTGCATTGATTAAGGCATCCTTGTCCATTGGAGGAATCCATTACGACACTTTCTTACTTAACCTATCGGACACTGTGTCGGGACCACTTTTTGCCACCCGTAATTATCTGAGCTAACAGAGAAGTGATTGTGTGTGTCGAGTTGTGCTATCATACGTCACCATATGTTGTTACCCCGCTATCCGTTCACCTACCTCGACTTATTTGTTAACATTGAGAATGTCGGTCGAGCACACTGAGCTAGAGAAATCCCTCGAAGAAGTTCTAAAGAAGTTTATGGCTGATAAAGCTATGTCTGAGGGAGTACAGGCATCATCGACCAGGGGACTGCAAGCTTCCCCTTCAACGAGACATCTCTTGAAAAATTCCAACCCCGCGTCTAAGAAGCAAAGTAAGCACTGCGACGATCTAGATAATGTGAAGCAGATCTCATCAGTCTTACCGGACTATATTAGGACAGATCCCAGCATGTGAACCCAATTAGGACAGATCCCAGCATTGAAGAACAATGATTTCAACCTTGGAGACAAAAATAACTATGCCATGCTCGCGCCCCGTAGATATTTGATGAAGACTACTGGGAAGAAGCTTTGCATAGTCTCCCATCCTTGGATAAAGGAGATCGCTCAGTCCATGATATTGAATGTAATGAAGATCCCTCATTTTGGTCGACATCAGGAGGTTAACGCTTGCATTAAAATCCTCTTGTCATGCTATCATGGAGGATATATGTGGCTCGATAGGAGCATTACTATGGATCCGATGTTGATCCACCTGATCACAGGACTGAGCATGCAGTGACCCAACCCTCAACAGTTCTACCCAGGGAAGACCTCAGATCACTCCATGGAATAGCGCATTAATGAGGCATACGATGAAATTGCGAAGGAAAAGCGAGGCTACAAGGTAGCCTCCATCTAGGATGGTGCAGTGCGCCTAGCTTGCGAACTCATACCGGAAAATCTCGTCAGAAAGAACCGCCCCATGCATGTCACCAGGTTTCGTGGTGGACCTTGCAGGAAAATGCATGGAGGGGATGCAAATGAATTGGATGAGTTACCTCGTCAACGAGCTCGAGAAAGACTTCCACGAAGCACAGGATCAGGGATACAACTTCTATTTCAGTTGGTTGCTTGTGTTGATCACATTTGTTGCTTGGAAAATGCCATAGGGAGTAGCTTTTCCAAAAATTGAACCATCAGATACATTGGCCACAAAGTTCTCAAATTTATGGTATACGAATGATATGTCGAAGAAATGGAAGTCGAACACAATGTTCCATGCCTACTATCAGCAAATGAAGGTTTCCATTGAGTCATTCTCACGCATAACACCGCGTACTCTGCATCAGTATAGAACGCTAGCTAATTTTTGCACAGACCCACACTTTATTTATATCACTACGTGTAGAGACGTGAGTAAGGAAGATTTACAGTCCTATTATAAGCTGAATGACGAAGATATGGAATAGATCACGAAGGAGTGGCCGGTGGAGTTCCTAGTACTGGTTGATGATTGATGCAGGAGCATCTCTCCATGCAGCCAGCCAGCCAACCAGCCACATCAGCGCACATGCATTCATGTGATGAAAGGGAGGCGCAGCCTCATTTTAAATTTCAAATTGAATGTAATTAAATGTCTTAGGCTAGTGAGCCAGGGAAGCCGTGCCTTTGAGCAAGCGTTAGATAGGATCAACTTTATTTCCAAGATCGGCTGAGATCTAGTTTTGGATAGAAGACTAGACAGCCCATTCATTGTAATTGAATGTAATTTAATAGAGTAAGTGAACCTGGAGGGAAGCGCTAAGATCCCCTCAGGTAAAAGAGATATTTCAGATCTCATTTTGGAGTTAGTATGCATGTAGGGAAGAAGAGAAGAGCCAGAGAGAGAGAGCTCGGGAACACCTTGTAATTACAGGCATTCGCCATTAATATAAACAGAGCAGTTTTTCCTGCATTATTCTGTCATATATGCATGTCTGTGTGTGTTCCTTGTTTATGTTGTGAATGTATATGTTATATGGACGCATTCTGCAGGGGTTTGTTTGATTTCAGGTTGAAGGTCTTTGAGGCTTCACACCAGGAGGGTGTGACAGAACATGGAGGTTCTGATGGCCGTGCACAGAGGTTGCACTTCTGAACTCTGAGGAGTCAGACGGAGATGTGCTGAGGCACAGGACTGGAATCATAAACTCAGGAAGAAGACCTGTGAGGTTATTGAACACCTCAGGAGGCAAGGCTGTGTATCTGAGACACGGTTGCAGACAGAATCGTGGAGGATTATGTAGAGCTCTTCCAAGTGGGCATTGAGCAGGTGCAAAGGGCGCACAGTAAGACGGAGCTACTGAACGTTCTGTGGAGAAGAGACTCCACCAGAAGGGCATCGAGGCCTTGTGCAGGGAGGCACAGGAAAGGAGAGAACTCCTTGAGTTCTGGATTGTGAAGGGAGAGTCCACTGAAGGGCCTCCATTGGGTTGCTGAACACCCAAAGAGACTCAGCAAGAGGTTGCTTGAGCAAGATAGCCAAAAGAGTGCCTAAGTATTCTCCATCTGAAGGAGAATAAAACAAAACCCCCCAAGGGGTCTGAGTATTCGTGGAAGCTCAGGATAGATAGCACTTTGCGCACGAAGACTCTATAGAGACACAAGAGTCAAAGAAACCTTAGAGGGTTCGGAAGGAGAATAAAGATCAGGAGGAGCAGCGATAGCCGTTAGATCGGGAGGAGTTGCGCGGAGGATAGCCTCAGGAGGAGGAGCACAGAAGAAGGATCTGAGCCTTTAGATCGTGAGCAGGTACCCAACAACCGTCAAATCTGTGGAAGTTGCACGAGGTTTAGCAGTCGGGATAAGGGCCATCGGGAAATCCATCGGGAAATCGAAGTTCTCGATGTCATGAGAACTGGGACTTTGAAAGTCTCGAAATCCCGAGAGTCAATCTGAGCCGCCCATTCAGGAGGGACAGGTGTCAGGAATCGGACGAGAGTCGTTAGATCGGGAAATAGGAGTTCCTGAGAACAAGAGACCTGAGGTATCGAAAGTCTTGAAATCCCGGAGGAATCGGGACCATCCATCTGGAAGGACGCGTGGCAAAGGATCGGGCGCCGTCGGCATTTTGTTCATCGGGAAATCGGAGTTTCCGGTGACAAGTTGTTCACGCACTTTGGATCCGCGATACGCGAAACCCCGATCAGTGGGAGACAGTTGTCAGAGCAGCAAAGGAGGAGGATAGCGCCGTAGTGGAGGACAGTTGTCAACTAAACGGGGCGTCGGGATTTGGACGATCGGGAATCCCACGGGTGTATGCATTAAGGCATCACAAACCTCGAAACCCCGACGAGGGGTAAGGTAGTGGCTACGGGATTATGGTCATGTGGACCAGGGGCTAAGCCAGGAGGGCTAGCCAAAGGTAAAGCACGTCGTGAATCGGAGGATCGTGGGTCCAGGGGTCGATTGCATTTGACGTCGAAAAACCCTGAACCCCGACAGGAGCATATGACTGTAGTCGCATAGGGAGCGGTCACATGGACCGTCGCATAGCTGGAAGGAGCTAGTGCTCAAAGGAAAGGAGCTCATCGGTAATTCAGGAATCGGGAAGTCACGGGGATAGAGGTTTGTGGCAGCAGGAATCCTGAAATCCTGACGCTCGACAACCAGTTCCTGTGGGGAATTTGGTCACGGTCCGGGGCAGAGGCCGTGCCTACGAATGAAGGACCTGTGGATCTGGGTCATGTTTTGACAGGGATTCCACTCAGGAGTCTAAAGAGCCACTTCGGCTCAACAGAGGGAATTTGAACGATCCTGTGAGCAGGAGGTTGGACAAGGGAGGCCCTGGGGGGGTGATAGGCCTGATCTATCTGCGTCAAGTGGTATTAGAGCTTATTTCTCGTCTGTATATTTCAGGCAAGAGGAGTAAAGAAGAGGAAAGCACTCTGATACACATAAAGTGGTATCAGAGCTTAAACTCTGTTTGTATATTGCAGACAGAGGAAGCAGGAAGAAGACAGAGCGCTGGAGGACTATGTGTTGACTGTTGCAGGTGGACAACAGTTGAGAATACAGTCAGCTGGACTGTAAGGGGATGAGGCTGGAGACACTCTTAGCGTGGAGTGACAGCATTAGATCTGCCAGGAAGGCAGATAAATACAACAGGATGGCTATTGAAGGCCGCAGAAAGAAAAGCAAGGCAGAGAATCTTGCAGAGATGGACAGAGAGCTCGCTGATATACGAGCAGAGATAGAGAAGCTTGAACTACAGATGTGGCAGAATGAAGAATTTGTTTCGATATGTGAACCCGAGACTGGAGACAGCCTCGATGATTCTGAATTTAAATTGGGATCGTCTGATGATATCAAAGACTGCCAGATGGACAGAGAAGTAGAAATTCCAGATTTCCATGAGGGCAACGAGTTGAGATCACTGCGGGATCTCATAGACTGTTAGGAGGATAGTGAGGGGATTTCAAGTTGCCAGGAGGGAAATAGTGAGGGATCAGTTGATGATCTCGAAGACTTACAGGAGGGCAGTAGAAGGTTTCCAATTTTCCAAGTGGGCGAGGAAACAAAAATTGTATCGACTGAAGATCTCGTGGACTGTCATGAGGATGGTCAAGAAATTTTACATTTCCAGTTGGGCAATGATCAGAGATCACTGCGGCATCTCAAAATCTGCCAGGAGGGCAGCGGAAGCATCTTAGACTTCCAGGTGGGCAGAGATGAAAATGCGAGGCCATCTGAAGGTCTCATGGACTCGATGAAGAGTTCGATTCAGCAAGGAGTGATGATGAAGATGGGATCGGTTGATCTCATGATCTGCCAGGGAAGCAGCGGAAGCATCCCATATTGCCAGGTGGGCAGGGATGAACTGATGAGTTTAGATCAGCCCAAGGAGCTGACAGAGCAGATGAGCTCAGGATTGGAAATGGATCAGTGGATGCAGCTGATAGCAGCGGAAGATTTGAGCCATGTGATGAATATTGGAGGAATTCAAATATTCCTGCCATTTGCCCGAAAGGAGGCAGGAAACGATGTTGCGGATGATGCAGCAATAGCAAGAGAGGAAAAGTCAGCTGAGACTGTTAGGAAGGAATTGGAGCAGACATTGGAGACTACCCAAGAGGACGAAGAGAATGAGCGTTCTGAGGAACAACTCAATGATTTCGGCCAGGGAGCTGAAAGGGAAGAAGCTGTAGCACTGAAGCTGACAGCGGGAGAAGTGGAAGAAAAGAATGAACATTCGGAAGAATGGCTTGGTATTTTCAACCAAGTAACTGAAGGGACTGTAACGATAGAGGTTGCAATGGAAGCCAAAAAAGAGAAAGAGCATTTTGAGGAATGGCTCAGCATTTTCAGCCATGAAGCTGAAAACACTGCAACACGAGATCTTGCAGCAGTAGATGAAGAAGACACGGACATCCTATATTTTGATGACCCGTGGGATCAGATAGAAGACCTGGAAGAAAGGGTAAAAGTGCAGGGCATGCACATCCAACAAGTGAAGTTGGAAATAGATGAATATGGCGTGGGAGATCATGATGATCTGCCCAATGACCAAAAATTTTTGCAGCTAAGGAGACTACAAGAACAGAGCCAGCCATGGTAGCCGCTGGATGAGGTGATCATGGAGATCATGGAGCTGGTGTTGAAGTCAGCAGATACTTCCAGCAGAGAGAAGCTGAGCAGAAGGAATGAAGCAGCAGCAGCAGCAGCGCAGCGGAAGCAGCAACAACAACAGAACGGAGCGGAGGAACAACTCCAAAGATTCGTTTGGGATCCAGGAGGATTTCCAGCAGCTACAGGGGAAGCACATGAGCAGGAGCTCATGAATTTTTTCAGCTGTGGAGTATGATGCAGGAGCATCTCTCCATGCATCCAGCCAGCTAGCCAGCCACATCAGCGCACATGCATTCATGTGCTGAATGGGAGGCGCAGCCTCATTTTAAATTTCAAATTGAATGTAATTAAATGTCTTAGGCTGGTGAGCCAGGGAAGCCGTGCCTTTGAGCAGGCGTTAGATAGGATTGGATTTAATGCCAAGATCGGATGAGATCTAGTTCTGGATAGCAGACTAGACAGCCCATTCATTGTAATTGAATGTAATTTAATAGAGTAAGTGAACCTGGAGGGAAGCGCTAAGAGCCCCTCAGGTAAAAGAGATATTTCAGATCTCATTTTGGAGTTAGTATGCATGTAGGGAAGAAGAGAAGATCCAGAGAGAGAGAGAGCTCGGGAACACCTTGTAATTACAGGCATTCACCATTAATATAAACAGAGTAGTTTTTCCTGCATTATTCTATCATATATGCATGTCTGTGTGTGTTCCTTGTTTATGCTGTGAATGTATATGTTATATGGACTCATTCTGCAGGGGTTTGTTTGATTTCAGGTTGAAGGTCTTTGAGGCTTCACACCAGGAGGGTGTGACAGAATGTGGAGGTTCTGATGGCCGTGCACAGAGGTTGCACTTCTGAACTCTGAGGAGTCAGACGGAGACGTGCTGAGGCACAAAACTGGAATCATAAACTCAGGAAGAAGACCTGTGAGGCTACTGAACACCTCAGGAGGCAAGGCTATGTATTTGAGACACAGTTGCAGACAGAATCATGGAGGATTTTTTAGAGCTCTGCCAAGTGGGCATTGAGCAGGTGCAAAGGGCACACAGTAAGATGGAGCTATTGAACGTTCTGTGGAGAAGAGACTCCACCAGAAGGGCATCGAGGCCTTGTGTAGGGAGGCACAGGAAAGAAGAGAACTCCTTGAGTTCTGGATTGTGAAGGGAGAGTCCACTGAAGGGCCTCCATTGGGTTGCTGAACACCCAAAGAGACTCAGCAAGAGGTTGCTTGAGTAGGATAGCCAGAAGAGTGCCTAAGCATTCTCCATCTGAAGGAGAAGAAGACAAAATCCCCCAAGGGGTCTGAGTATTCTTGGAAGCTCAGGACAGATAGCGCTTTGTGCGCGAAGACTCTGCGGAGACACAAGAGTCAAAGAAACCTTAGAGGGTTCGGAAGGAGAAGAAAGCTCAGGAGGAGCAACGACAACCGTTAGATCGAGAGGAGTTGCACAGAGGATAGCCTCAGGAGGAGGAGTGCACAAGAAGGATCTGAGCCGTCAGATCGTGAGCAGGTACCCGACAACCGTCAGATCTGTGGAAGCTGCACGAGGTATAGCAGTCGGGATAAGGGCCATCGGGAAATCGAAGTTCTCGATGTCATGAGAACTAGGACTTTGAAAGTCTCGAAATCCCGAGAGTCAATCTGAGCAGCCCGTTCAGGAGGGACAGGTGTTAGGAATCGGATGAGAGCTGTTAGATCAATAAATCAGAGTTCCTGAGAACAAGAGACCCGAGGTATCAAAAGTCTCGAAATCCTGGAGGAATCAGGACCATCCATCTGGAAGGACGCATGGCAAAGGATCGGGCGTCGTCGACATTTTTTTCATCGGGAAATCGGAGTTTCCGGTGACAAGTTGTTCGCGCACTTTGGATCCGCGATACGCGAAACCCCGATCAGTGGGAGACAGCTGTCAGAGAAGTAGAGGAGGAGGATAGCACCGTAGTGGAGGACAGTTGTCAACTAAATGGGGCGTCGGGATTTGGACGATCAGGAATCCCGCGGGTGTATGCATTAAGGCATCACAAACCCCGAAACCCCAACAAGGGGTAAGGTAGTGGCTACGGGATGATGGTCATGTGGACCAGGGGCTGAGCCAGGAGGGCTAGCCAAAGGTAAAGCACGTCGGGAATCGGAGGATCGTGGGTCTAGGGAGCAGTCACATGGACCGTCGCATAGCTGGAAGGAGCTAGTGCTCAAAGGAAAGGAGCTCATCGGTAATTCGGGAATCGAGAAGTCACGGGGATAGAGGTTTGTGGCAGCAGGAAGCCCGAAATCCTGACGCCCGACAACCAGTTCCTGTGGGGAATTTGGTCACGGTCCAGGGCAGAGGCCGTGCCTACGAATGAAGGACCTGTGGATCTGGGTCATGTTTTGACAGGGATTCTACTCAGGAATCTAAAGAGACACTTCGGCTCAACAGAGGGAATTTGAACGATCCTGTGAGCAGGAGGTCGGACAAGGGAGGCCCTGGGGGGTGATAGGCCTGATCTATCTGCGTCAATGATGCATAAATCTACGACCCTGACATCATCGAAAGCCCCTTGGTCACCCGATTCGAGCATGCAGGATAGACAAGTGTGAAGAAGAAGAAGAAAAAGGAGGAAGTTCAGAACATAGATACTGATGAGGAGGACAACATCTTGGAATAAAATAGATCTAGCTCACCCACAAAAGGAGGAGGAGATGAAGTAAATCAAGAAGTAGGAGGGGAAGAAGGAGAAAAACAAGGAGAAGGTGAATCTACACCACCGAAGGAACCCCCTACCGAGGTAGAAACATCGAAGAAGAGGAAAGTTTCTCCGCATAAACCTTCAGCACGAAAGAAGCCCCATGCCAGTAAACTCCATCTAGAGGCTAAACTCATGAAGGATGACATCAGTCTAGTTTGCGGAGAAATGGATGATGCATTTGAGGACCTATTACAGAGATATGACATGAAGCAAGAAGAGCTGTATGTAATATTTGAGAAGGAACTTAAGGAGATGCAACAATCTATTCAAGTTTTCCATGCAGTACCTACTGCGCCTTCCTCGTCAAGGACTGCAGAATTGGGGGATGAGCATGTCCAATTGAGAATATTAGTATATGCAACAGAGGCTCGGCTTCAATGAGTCCAAGAAGAAAAGGAACAAGCCATAGAAGCCCTGAAGAAAGAAAAAGAGGAGATCTTATAGCAATTAAGAGTTGTGTGGTATTGTGTAATCGCGTATGAAAACAAGAAAGATGAGTTATGGGCGATGCTCGAGGAAGACAAAGCGAAGATACAAAGGGAAAAGGACTAACTGCTCGCAGAGCAGACTTGAGTCAAAGAAGTGGTGAGAAATCACTTCGCTCTATGCCAGTCTTGGCACATGAGGAACATGAAGCAGTCGAGTTGCAGCTTCAAGCAAGAGTAATGGATTTGGATCTTCAAGCAGTACCAAGAACTCCACAAGAAGTGCACGATCAGAGGGAGAAAGTCGCTAAGAGTGTAGTGGAAAGGATCATAGACCTCGCCTTAGAATGCAAGTAGCTAAGAAATATAAGTGCGCAGACCTATGAACGCCTCACGGAAGACCCAAAACTTAGGAAGTTGGAAGCACAGCTACAGGAGGCGCAACAACAGGCACTGATAGTTCAAGAGAATATGAAGTCGCTCACTGCAGTCGAGAGAATGAAGAGATCACAAGAACAATGCGCGGTCTAGTAGAAGATTACTTCCATCCATGGCAGAGTAATAGAAGTCACACAGAGGGTACAATTGGTGCTGGATGAAGCATGTGCGGTGTTTGAAGAGATCGAGGGACAAGGTTCGCAACTAGACCAAGTAGTTGCGACAGTGGAACAACGTCTGGAAGGGCCTGTTACAGTGCATATTATCCAGGAGTTCGTTGAGAAAGAGGCTCATGTGAGTCAACAAGTTGAGCCAGCTTGAGATAATCTTGAGGCCTTCGAAGCAGCGCTGCCCAGGTATGAGTGACACGGGACGAGTCACGGGTGAGTGTTGGGGGCATGTTGGCCCTCGACCAAGTTTTGAGGAAACATTGGTCGGGTTTGACCAATTTTTGGACTTCGACAGGCTAGTCGAAGATGGAGCGCCCAAGCGGAGTTGAGATCGTGGGATCTCACTTGTTTTGTGGACCCATCAAGGGGTTCATTAGGGTTTTTGTATTAGGGTTTATGGGATGTCGGCCCATGGGTTTACCCATGATTAGGATTTTTTGTAAGGGATGTAAAAGTATAAATAAGAAAATATTGTAAGGTAGAAGTAGCTTAGTGATAAGAATGTAAGTAGCTAAGTGCAAGAGGCAAGTAGTTCTGAGTTGCTTTGTGCAACATAATGTGTATGTAAGGATTTGTGCGTAATAGAGGAGTTGGCTATGTGCCGTGACCTAATTTTGGAATGCTCGATCTGATGCTTAGTGCGTAGATCACCTGTCCAGTGCAAAGCTTGTCTCTTTGGCTTAGTGCACAAGAGAGGATGGATGTAAGAGATTGAAGACTAATAAAGAAGAAGAAGTCATTGATGGACGTAGCCCCACACAGGGGTGAACCACGTAAATCTTGTGTTGATGGTTTGCTTTATGCTATAATGTTTATACTATGAATATGCTTAGTGCATTGAATGTTATGAATGATAGATAGACCTATGAATGTTTAATGCTTTGTATATGTTGAATGTGTTAGATATGACTTATGATGCTAAGTGTGATGTGTATTTTTTCATTATTACTACGTCGATATGTACTTAGGGTTTGATCTGTGATGTGAATAAAGATAATGAATTAATATACATTGTTCCTAAGTACCTTGCAAAGTGTTGTAATTACAGATCTATGTCCCAGCTTGGTTACAAACACCTGAGTTCTGTAACCCCCCCTGCCTCTACCTCGGGTGAGACTTTGCCTTCTTCGTAGGTGTTGCCGAAAGGGCTGGTAGTTAGGGTTTTGTTGCTGCACTGTTGAAGCATTTAACCCTGGGTCTGCCCCTATGCCAACATATGTAGACGAAAGCGTGGACTCTCTTAGATGGAGGGAGCTGATTAAAGAATTCCAAAATAAGAGCATGCATTCATGCATGAAGAAAGGATTATGAGGAATCTAATCCTAAATGATATGATCCATGAAGGATTATGAAGTATATGTCCATGTTGTTGGACAACTTAGAGGAGGGGGGGGTGAATCAGTTATCACCGTGATTAAACAATTATGGTTCTTTTTAACTCTTTGCAGAAGCACTAAATGATGATCACAATAATGCAGGGAAATAAACTAATGGCACATTCAGCATCAGCCACGTATATGAGAAACACAAAGACAAATATTTCCCGAGGAAACCCATACAGGGTAAAAACCTATTTTTCTTTATATGATAAGTA